>JADZMA010000457.1:0-34745 GCA_020796225.1 Arion vulgaris
TTTCTTTTCTGTAAGCGCTTATACCCGGATAAGGTGTTGCTTCGCTATGTGGCGCGTTCAGCAAATTCCCTCACCAGGAGGCTCTCTAACCAGCACATAGAACTCCACCTGACAGGGTGGAACTTGTCTTAACTTTCCACCCTCAGTTTCAGAAGAAAGTCTTATCTGTCATCTCTCCATTCTGAAGTCTGATCCTGAGACACGTTCCACCTTCCGTCCACTTATCCTTTGGTAGTGCACAGACGGGATTTGCACAGAAGCCTTGGGTGAGGCGTTGGTCACAGTCACCTCAAGCCCCAATATCCTTAGAGTCATTTTGCACCATCCAGTGAGTGATGCCGCAGCTGCAAGACTTGCGCTTGCGTAATACAGAGACCTGCACTGGTGTCTTTTCCAAAAGCCACGTTCGTTGTTGAAGACAGTTTCACGTGCGAGTCCCGTACTATTATCTTACGCCATTATATGCATGGTGCAACAAGGCCTGGTATTGGGGAAACCGGCAGGAGACCAGTGACCGATTCGCCCAACACTTGCGCGATATATGCCAATGCTTCGTGACCCCGGTGTTACCCATTTCAATGATACTGGGCCATTCAGGAGCTTGCGATGTCCAGGTCACAGTCATCCGACTACAGTTCCCTGACATCAGTCGATTTGCTCTGGAGGAATCGGTTGATTTTTTGTATGGTACCCTATGACCACGCGGGCTCAACCGCATACAGCATCTATGCTTCAGTACTTTCTCTTCCCATGCTTGTAATCTATACATGGGTATATGTTGCATGTATACATTCTTATGCCTAGTACTTTCTCTTCCCATGCTTTTATAACTATATGGGTATATGTTTGCATGTATTCAAGTTATATATTTACTAGATGTTTCATTGTTTTCTTTTCCGTTCTACTTTCTAGTTTTATGTGTTTTTTTTGTGTTGGCATTTATTTTCGGTTATTCGTTTCTATTCCAGATTTTTCCTTAGATACACTTGTATTTCTGGTCGTCCATTTGTGTTTCATTTTAATTTGTCACCTGCTTGTTCTCGTTCTTGCTTGATAAAGGGTCTGTTGGTCGAAACGTTGCTGTTTATCGTCACTGTTTCTGGGTATTTTGTAAAACCATAGTACTTTTGTTTGTACGTTTCGCTATTTACCAAGTTTTCACTGCAGTCTTCCCCATTAGAGATATGACACACACTTTTACAAACGTTTACAAGAAAAACACTATCTACTTCCTTCAATGAGCGGCGTTTGAGCCCGCCCTCCGAACAATAAACCATAATATATGTCACTTAGCAATGACCCTCTCGTATCTTCCATCCGCCCCACAAAATCCGGTCTCTTTTTGTCTACTGCTGTACGCTGGTCAAGCGACCAACAAATTCCCGTGTACAGAACTCAAGCAGCCACTTCTAGATATTTGATGCACGTACTGTTCTCAATAGACGTCAACGTGTTGAGCGCCTATAGATGTTTACTAAACAAATGAAACGTGGCGCACATCAAGTTTAATTTCCGACCCAAACTTTGATTTCTCCCACGGTTGGTGTCTGTGAGACCCTGACTGGAAGCGAGCACCGCTGGAGGGTGTGACCCACCCACCCTTATAACCCTGTGTGTACTTGTATGTGTGTAAAGTGGTCAAAGACACGTGGAATCATTTAGAACAAACAATGGTATTCTTGCAGAACTTATCACGTGATTGTTGAACAAGGAAAGAATACATCACTATCATACTGTGGGTCCAACAAATTAGAGAATACGAGTAATAGTTGTAACAGAATCGTGTCAATATTGGCTTATCACTACAAGGGAAGACGAAAAAAAGCAAAAATATGTACGAAATGCGAAATGTCAAGATGAATTCACTGCAAGTGTTCTTCTCTCCTTGAAGCTTAAGATAAACAATTATCAAACAATAAACAAAAACAATTGTAGGTCAGGATACCAGTAATCGATATCCTAATATTCACTGCCATTTATATATATAGAATATAATAATATTTCCTCAAACTACAATCCTTCGGCTCCATACTGGACATGACAGACTGCAATCTCATCTCTATATAAACCAAAAGCTGTACAAACAATGTTCACTACGTACGCTGAAGATGGCTTCCAGATTCCTGAACACATACTTCAAACCTATCCTTATTCAGTCAATAAAGTTTCAAACATGTATCTGTGACATGTATCTGTGACATGTATCTGTGAGACTAGGCACAAGACAAACATACATAAAACCAAGCGACACACTGAGTTAACAACCCATAATAGTGGTGCTGACAAAAGCAGAGAGAATCGCAAGACAAATAATATAAACCACGACACTGGTTAACAATTTGAACAGGTGCTGACAAAAGAAAGAGAAACGCAAGACAAATACATAAAAACTACGACACTAGTTAACAACCCGGTAGTTATCAGTGGTGCTGACAAAAGCAGAGAGAAACGCAAGACAAATACATAAAACCACGACACTGGATTAACAACCCGGTAAATAGTGCAGGCTGACAAAAGCAGAGAAACGCAAGACAATTACGATAAAACCACGACACTGAGTTAACAACCTGTAAACAGTGTGATGACAAAAGCAGAGAATCGCAAGACAAAATACATAAACTACGACACCAGGTTAACAACCCGGTAAAGCAGCAAAGTTGACAAAAGCAGAGAAACGCAAAGACAAATACAATCAACAAATAAAACAGGTACAGGTATTAAGAGCTCTGAAAATACAGACAAACACGGGACTCGAACCACTTACTCCAGTCCTTACGACACCAATCGCCCAGCTCTAGTACATGGAGCGGTCCTTGATGCACACAACCAATGTAGAGCGACTGGAAACCAATGACACTGGTTAATAACCTGTAACAGCAAAGCGATGGTAAAGCAGTAAAGAAGTGCAAGACAAATACATCAAACTGACGACACTAGGTTAACAACCCGGTAACAGTGCGCTGACAAAGAAGAATACAGCCATGGTGATATGAGACTAATTTTAGAAGAACAGAAATAGTGGGGGTAACACGCAAAGACTCTACTTTGATAACTGGATCATGGAGGGACCTATATCCTCCACTCGTTTGACCTTGACCTGCGCAGAAAATCAGAGCAGAAGAAGAAGTAGAAAAACCCGGGCAAACAGAGATAATCATATATCGTAGAATTATTGATCTGTCATATTCCCTGGTTGGTTAATATTGTTATTACTAACTGATTTGTCACTGCACTACGGGCAGACCATAGTGCAGCAGTCTCACCCAACAGATATCGAAGAGTATGCATACCGATGGTTCTGTGACTCTGCCAATTAAAATTATTACTTTCACCTATTAAATCTGCGATGGAACTGCTTCTTTTACTGCTCACTTTCCTAGATATCTTTCTTAACTCGTCTTGAGCGCCACCTGCAATGCCACAGTGTGCCAGAACCATCAGCAGTGATACTTAGCGTTATGACATTGATTTAGACGTTTAATAGTAGTTCTGTTGAGAGATCTCATGTTTTTGTTCTTGGAGAGTCTAGAGTATTGGGCTTGATACAGCCACACAGGAAGACTATACTTGACACTCTGCCTTTGTGCTTAATACTGTTATTCTCTAAGAAAGTTTTCATTAGTATCGTCTAAATAGACATTTTCACTACAGTATGTGTTGGTAAGGTTTGTCTTCACTATTCAACCCTACTTCTGATAACAGGCTGTGATGCAACATTGTTAATGCCATGACCACTATCCAACAGGCTTGTCCCAGGAGAAAACCTGCCAATCCCAACAGAGTCCTTCTGAATTCTCCTCTACTATAGGCCAGGTGTGTCAAACATGGCCAACAACAGCAGCTAATGAGCGAGTAAATCATAACGACAGAGATGAGGTGGGTTCTAGAAGAGCTGCAGGTGTGACAATAAGAAGAGACAAAATTAGAAATAGAAGAAATCAGAAGAAGACTGGATGCGGAAACCAGTCATGACCATAAAAGAACAATGATTAAATGGTTTGAACACCTGACAAGAATGTCTCATCGCCTACCACAGAGAGCGCCACGTTACAGCGCATAATGAGTACTGGCAAAGAGAAAGACCACGAAGATGGAGCGACGGCATCGAAGAACAGCCTTTTACAAAAATGAATAGAATGGGAAGTGCCTAAAATGCTAACACGACAAGACAATACGTCTCTCTCCCCTCCCCATCACTTCTATAAAGAAGTAAAAATGTGGAAGAGAAGAAGTAGCTGATAGACAGATGTCCTTCGCCTTCGCAAAGCGCTTGCGTTAAAACTATCGGAAGTTGGAAAGATCTCTGACCCATCCTTCCGCGGGGTCTCTTCTTTGCCGGCATGACTCTTTCCTCCATAATGGTCTTCTCCACCTCCCTTTATGGTCTTCTTATATGTCCAATATATCAATTTTTCTTTCATTTGTAGAAAGATCAGCCAGTTTTCTCATTTTGAATTTTCTGGATAGGATTCATTTGCTCTTCTGTCTAACATATACGAGAAACTTTCTTGTAACAGCTCTTGTTTGCTGACTTTTGGTCTTTAATCTTTGTTACTTATGTGTGTGCATGGGTGTGTGCACATGTGGTGCGTGTATGTATGTATGCGTGTGAGATGTCTATGAGAATAGAGATAAAAATGATGATGTGCTGCATGGTAGCAATGTGGTTTAATGTGTGGTGGCAGGCAATGTGTGGTGGTACGAGGGTCGTAATGTGGTATAGACTGGTGTAGTACAGTGTGGTAGCAATGTGTGGTCGCAATGCGTGGTAGCAATGTGCGGTAGCAACGTGAGGGCAGCAATGTGGAGAGCATGTGGTGGTAGCAATGCAGGCTGCAATGTGTGTGCAGCAATGTGTGGCCGCATTGCAGGTAGCAATGTGGTGAGCAAATGCAGATAAAAATGTGGCATCACCGGTAATAGCAATGTGGCAGCAATGCAGGTTTATAATGTGTGGCAGCAATGTGGCAGCAGCGTGGTAGCAATGCGTGGGCAGGCAGCAATGGTCGCAATGTGGTGGTGCAGCAACGTACGCAACGTGTGGTATAAATGTGTGGCAGCAATGCGGGTCAGTAATGTGGCAGCAATGTGTGGAGTACGTGCGGTAGCAAATGCGGTAGCAATGTGCGGTAGCAACGCGGTGGCAATGTGCGGTCGCAATGTGTGGTAGCAATGTGCAGGTGCAATGCGGCAATGCGTTACCATCAGGTGGTGAGTAATGAGACATCACAATTGCAGCAACGCAGTGGCAGCAATGCAATCGCAGCAGCACGGTAGGTAGCACGTGGTGGTCGCAACAGGTCGGCTGGTGGTAGGCAATTAGTGTGGTAGCAACGTATCGCAGAATGCAAGAGCAAATGTAGGAAGAATGTGTGGTAGCAACAGTGGTCTAATGTGGTGATAATGTGTGTGTGGTGTAGCAATGCAGAGTAATGTGTGGCAAATAAAGGTGTGTGCAGAAAGAACAAAGATAATGTGTGGTAGCAATGTGTGGTAGCAATGTGGTTGCAATGTGTGGTAGCAATGTGTGGTAGCAATGTGGGTAGTAATGTGTGGTAGCAATGTGTGGTAGCAATGTGCAGGTCGCAATGTGTGCAGCAAATGTGTGGCAGTAATGTGTGGCAGCACTGCAGGTAGCAATGGTGCAGCACGTGGTGGCAATGTGTGGCAGCAATGTGGTATAATGTGTGGTGAAAGCAACGTGTGGTCGCAATGTGTGGTCGCAAATGGTGGTATAATGTGTGGTGGCAGCAACGTGCAGTGGTCGCAATGGTAGCAACGTGGTGGCAGCAATGTGGGTAGGCACGTGTGGTCAATGTGTGGCAGCAACGTGGCAGCAATGCGTGGTAGCAGCCGCAGTGGTAACAATGTGTGGCTCCCACTGAGGCATATGGCGTCGTCAGTATATAACTATTTACATATGTGGCTCGCGTTTCATTCTTTGCTGGTGGCGCCACAGAAATTTCGGGAAAAATCCTGGTTTGTAAAGCCAGTTATATTTTGACCTATAAAATTAATAAACACACACGACAGCATTATGTTTGGTGGGGCTCGGCCCCATTGGCCTTGGGTACGACGAGCCACACGATTATTTATTGCCTGGTAATTTGTTTTCTACTTATCGAACGCCCTTGTTAATCACCTGCGTGATCTGCATGTGATCTGAGCCTTAAGAGCGTTGACTGGGTACGCCAGCCAGTTTATTCCCTGCCGCGCAGGGCCACATCCTGATTTCGCGACGGCTTTCTATTTTATCAGGGCAGTTTTCCCAGGCCCCACATCAGTCGTCTCATGACATGTTCTGCGGTCGCTTAGTACTCATTCCTTTGCCCTTTGTGAGCCCCTGGTACCACGCAAAGAGGGGGCAATGGGGAAGCTTGAGTTGGAATGAAATACAGGAAGGGCAGTAAAGAGACCTGACTTGAACATTTAATAATTAAACTTTCTTCTCTCAATCCTGTTTGTCCACAGCGTCAGGTCAGGAAGAGATTACTACAAACGGCCTGGGTATGCGCTGTAAATAGTCTCCTGTTATCTCTGAGGTCCATCTTTTCGCGGCTTGGCCTTTGTTTTTCAGGACAATTGTATCGGAGCAGCATTGCTCTGGTTGCACTGGTTCGATGGTGGAATTCGCTTGCCGTGGCCGAACCATTTAATTTGTTTTCGTTTCTTGATGATGTCTAGTACTGATGTTGTACCCACTTTTTCCCGATGTCTCCATTTCTCAACCGGTTCTTTCTGTTACACTCCAGCATCTTTATGCAAGCACCATCTCGTTGTGACTAAAGTTTTCTTCATCGTTTGTTGTCAGTGTCCAGATGTAATAAATTAAATAAATCTTTTCCAAAAGCCAATGCTCGTTGTTGAAGACAGTTTCCTACGCGAGTCTCTGCATTATCTGTGCCATTATCTTGCAAGTGGTGCAACAAGGTCTATATCGGGGAAACCGGCAGAATGACTCAGTGACCGATTCGCCCAACACTTTGCGCGATATACGCCAATGCTTCAGGACCCTCAGAAGCAACGGCCTCTTAAATGGATACTGGACATTCAGTGAGCTATGATGTCCAGGCCACAGCCATCCGATTATGTTCCTCTGATGATCGTAGCGCCGATTTTGCCTGAAGAATCGGCTGATTTCTTTGAGGCCGCACCTTGCTGATCTCATCATGGTTCAACGTGGCCATATCTTTACATGCTTCCTTAGTACTTTCCCATGTTTTGTAATCTATATGGGTATATGTTGTATTGTAATACATCCTTATGCTTCCAGTACTTTCCTGCTGCTTTATATATAATCTATAAGGTGGTATAAGGTATGTATTCAAGTTATATACTACTGATGTTTCATTGTTTTTCTTCACCTCATTTTCTAGTTTTTATGTGTGTTTTTGTAAGTTACATTTATTTTTAAGTTATTCGTTTTTATTTCCACAGATTTTCTTAGATAATGCTTTTGTATTTGGTCGCCTATCGTAGTTTATATTTAATTTGTCAATTCTGTTTGTTCGTTTGCTTTCGATAAAGCCTTGTTGGTCGAAACGCTGTTGTTTATCGTCACCGTTTGCTTTTTTGTAAAACTATAAAGTACTTGTTTGTACGTGTTCTCACTAATAAATTATAACAACAGTAGACACCATAAACAAAAAGAAAATTAATTGATTGCTGATCCCAGACTAAATTACGAAATCGGCGATATTGGGTGTGCTCGCGCGTGAGTGTTTGCAGTGAGTATACGTGTGTGTATGTGCTGCTAACATCCAGCACGTGGTGACATAACGAATCGCACCACATTTGGCAGACTCCAAGGCACTACCGGCTCTGGGCGAGTGTGACTCATCCTTGGCGTTGAGAATCGTCGATCACCATGTTCTTTTTCTCGTACAGGAGATAAAGGAAAAAGGGGGTGGGGGTGAGTCATGAATAGAAAGACAACCACGAGCTGACTGGCGATAATATAAATGAGGCCGGTAATAAATGAGAGCCGATGGACTTATTCAGTCGCGCGTGCGTTGATGGCTTGAAACGCTTCAAATAAGGCATGAGTTAATGCGACCGCACAAACTGAGGACGTTGCATTTTTTTGTGTGTGTTTAGTGAGGTTCACCTATTAGTTGGTTTGTTTGTCTGTCTGTTTGTTTGTTCGCCCGTGTGTTCGTGAACTGCAAGGGCAGCAAAGAATCGTATCACTGCAACTACAAGGCATGCTCATAAGAGGGGGCGCCTAAGGCATGCCATAAGAGTCGCCCAAGGCATGTCATAAGAGGCGCCTATGTATGTCAAGAGGCGTCTAAGGTATGTCCTAGAAGTTATCTTGTAAAATAAAAAAAGATCGCAGAAATCAGGATTTGCTGGCCTACTCATGGGTGCATAAATTGACAATGTACAATCAGGCTGAGATCACACAAATCACAAAAAGAGGTTGGGCAAAGGGCTCTGACAAGGAGCCTCTGTGGCTATGGTTAAGCCCCTTTGCCTCAGAGTCGAAGGTCGTGGGTTCGAGTCCGGACCAAGCCGTTCTGTTTTTACGAGTGCAATTTATTTCCAGAGACTTTAGATTGTTGCTTGGAGCTACGGAGTTCGTGTTTGAAGCATTACTCGGTGCAGGTGGCATGCCATTTCTGCGGGAGAGGACTGACATATGGGGTAAACCAGCATGAAGCTCAACTGGCCTTAAAACTTAGAAACTGATATGGAGCGTTTGAAGAAGAAGTCTGCAGTGGGGATCAACGCTCCTTGCCGAGGCACGCTTACTTTCAACCTAAGGATGAGCTCTATTGTTATATCAGAGCGTGTATATCAGAACAAACATGAAAGATAATAATTAACAATACAGACATCTCTAGCATCAAATATGGCAACTTTTTCAACCGACCTTTGTCAATCAGCTTCCTGATGTCTCAGTCACGTGTCACATTTTGTCCAGTAGAAATTGACTCGAACTACCTCATAATATATACCATTTTTCTGCTCATTCCTTGATTCTTCTCTTTTGTCTATCTCTCCCTTCGCTCTTATCTCTCTCTCTCTCTGTACGACCGTAACTCCTGCCTTGTATATATATATTGACCGCACGTCACACTTGATTCTCTCTTGTCCATCTCTTCCCGTCTCAAAAGGAGTCTGTTGCTCATCTCGCCCTGCCTAGACCCTTGTTCAGTCTCCAAGCCTCATTTGTTCCTTGACCGCAGCCTCCACTCTTATCTCTCTCTTCTCTGAGATCAATTCATCTCTCCAATTCTCTTATACTCCTTTTGTCAATCTTCCACGTCTACCTGTCTTCCTCCTCCACTTCGCCACACTTTTTGCATTATTTCGTCCACCGCCCCACTCCTCAAAGTATATATATACTTATATATCTCATTCATGTCTCATTCAGTAACGAACCCGGCTGACTGGCCTGACAGACTCCGGGAAGCTGACTGCCTGACACCTGGAAGCTGACGGCCCAGTCGCCAGGTAGCACAGTAAAACTGGCCACACGGACAGAGATCGCTGAAGCAAAGAAGTATTCACTGTTATTCCATACGAAAACAAATTCTATTAAATGTTTTAATGTACGAAGCCTATCATTTCCTATCTGTCTCTTATCTCATCAGACTCACGCCGTCTCCTGCTTTATATATCTCCCAAATACATCTGCCTATGCCCAGCTCCCCTGCTGTTTTGTCTATCTATCATTCCCATCCTTGGATACCTGCCCCAGCATGTATCTCTACTCCATCTCTTAATTCCTTGCTCACTCTCTCTCTCTCTCTCTATCTCTATCTCCCTTCTGCATTCTCTTCTCCAATTACCATTATATATGCATGAATCTTGATAAACGTGTTCTAGAACATTCCCAGAATTTTATAACCTCGTTTCTCGTGTTCTGGCGAGCCATCACTCACAACCCTGCCACGTTTTCCATGAATTCGCTCACAGAATTAATTAACTCACAGAATTAACTCACGGATGAACTCCACGAATTGTGAAATATTACGCGCCCAAGCGGCATTAAGCTACTTCCATTGACCAGCGTCCGCGTGCAGCTCAACGAACGTGTCAATCCCCAGCTCATTCTAGTGGTCAGTTCGCCGCTAGTTCAAGCGATAACTGCCGCTGGGTCTGCTGACAGTCTGCCGATAGTCTGCCGCCAGTTCGTCGCCAGTCTGCCGCCAGTCTGTCGCCAGTCTGTCGTTGGGGTCTGCCGCCAGTCTTCGCCGCCAGTCCACCGACAGCCCGCCGCCAGTCCACCGATAGTCCGCCGCAAGTCCACCGATAGTCTGCCGACAGGCCTTTTTTTTCTTTACCAGATGGTTAAATTTCACTAATACAGCAAAACTTGCGCATGCGTGATAGAATTGCCAGCGCACATTGTTTAATAAACCTTGATTATATAACATCGCACGTGAAATATGGGCAAGGGGAATTTGCTTGAAAGTGACAGATCACGTGTCACTTTATTAACCTTGAACCCTGAACAACAACACCGATCCATAAAAAAGCTGACGTATGATCTCATTTCAAAGTCATCCTAGAGAACAGCTGTCTTTACCAGGTAAGAATATATTCGCTTCTCACCAAATTTGGAATGTTCACAGTATATGTGTGGTCTATATACACTTTTAACATATTTGTAGATCTTATGGTGTATTTCTTGTCGTTAGTACAGGACTTATTCTCTCCGCTCCTTTGGGGAGCATAGGACTCAACACAGCCGTCTTTCACTGGCTCCATAATGCTGACTGTTTCTTCGTTAGATAGCGTCCAGTGAATAGTCCAGCTTCCTTTTCACTTCCCAAGAAGACTCGTTCACATATGCCTCCCTTCTTTAACACGTCCCCTTTTCCGTTTCGCTGATTTAACTCAGGTGCTTGCTCCGGTGACACGGCTATGTCTCTCTCGTAGGTGCCCGACTCCATCACACTTTTCTCATCCTAATCTTGTCATCATGGGGTCCTGCTCCGTTCTTATCCAGGTCTGTGTTTGTAACTCTGTTATATCATCTCTTGGTCTGAGAATCCGCCTGCCACATCCGTTGACAGCGTCTGAATCTATTTGTATTTAACTGGTGACTGCTTAATGTTTCTGAGTCATGTATAAATAAGACAGATGTCACATTTCAGCTGCTTTATGTGGTTGTGTTAGTAAATCTCCACACATTTCCTTTCTCAGAGTATGCCCAACATATCTCCATCTTCTTTCTTTTAACAGTTGTAACTAGTGGCTGACTATGACACATTTTTCCCTAAAGTATGCCTAACATATCTCTATCTTCTCTTTCTATAACAGCTTTGTTACAAGTGATTGACCATGATACTTTCTTCTCAAGGCATATTACAACAACATATCTCCATCTTCTCCCTTCATAACAGTAATCCAGTGGCTGACCAGACATTTCTTCTCAGAGTATGTCCAACATATCTCCATCTTTCTCTTTCATAGTCAGTTGTTGCTGTGTTGATCAGACATTTCTTCCTGTGAGCATACCCAACATATCTCCATCTCTACTTTCTTATAACATAGCTGTTGCTTGTGGTTGACCAGAACTACAAAGCAGACTATACATGTATGGAGTACTTATCCACCCTCTGTTAATATTTGGCTCATTTCTGACTGACAGATCAAGTATATATCTGCCTCCTCTTTGACGACTCTTACTCAATTTATTTATGAAATCCTTTCGTCTCTCTCTCTCTCTCTCTCTCGCCTCCATTTCTCTCTCTCTCTGCCTGTTCTGACTGTCACAAAATTACACTACCTAATTTTTATTTCTGTTTATTAACTGAATTGATGTACTTTAATTAAAATTAGATAATACCAACAAATACACAATGACATGTACACATAAAACTCAACTCTGACCATAATAGTATGCCAATTGGAAAACAAAAACTGAAAACCTAATATCTCACAACATTTTCGAGGTTCGAGTTCATCCTGGTAAATTCGTCCATTACTTCGGATTTTTCTTCATATCATTTATCCATTTGTCCTCGCTAAAACAAAAATGTCATTTGTACATATATTTGAATACTAAGATAAAGAGAAACGTAATAAGAATAAATAAATGTCAATTTGTATCGGATTTTCGATAATTGAATTTGTTGAGAACGTTCTGTAATTAAATAATCGAATTTAGACTAAGTAGTCGCGTTGGTATAATTATATTGTGCGCCATAGGCTGCGCAAGGAGTAATGACCACATTTTCTTGTCTTCGTACAGAGGTGGGGCTGGTGTAACTAATGATTGCTCAGTGATTTTCAGGAATACTGTTGGTTCAATGGCGCACGTTGGCATCATGAGCGCCCTTAATTGTAAGTGGATATTCTATAGTACATCGCTGTTCAATGTGGCGCTCGCTGACATCATGGCGCCCTCGATCTGTAATTGATGGTCATCTAGAACATCGTTGTTCAATGTGCCATTATTGGCAACTATAAAGCTTCTCGGTGGATGCGGTATCAATTAGCGCCTCATTTTATTCAGCCTTGCCTCATCTTCTTTGTCCTTCTCTGCTTCGCCGTTAGGCGTCGCAGGTTAAACTGATGATCAGTTTCGAGATAGTAATGCCTCGGTCGCTTGATATGCTGCATTATGGAGTTTTAAGATATCTGCAACTCCATCAATCCATCTTTTTCTGACTACCCTTCCTCTTGATGATTCCCAACATCGAGGTGATTTATGGGAAATCTGCACATCAGGTTCGCAAGGGGCGACGAGGAGAGAGGACGTGGTGTTACTATTCCTTTGCTTCCTTGCGTGCTCTGGCACCACCCAGGCGGTGATTACTCAAGAAGTACAATGATGATATTCTATCAATTCAATCAACCTGAACTTGTAACACGTGCTGCACATACCAGGCAGACATCAGTTGAAAGATGTTCAGACAACAGCTTTGAAGACTTAAAGATTGTTAGAGGAGAAAGAATTAGTGCCAGACACAATTTTGTTACAATCAGTTTGTCATCTTTCAACATTTTAAAGACAAGAGAAAAAGGTCAGTCTACAGGTAACTTCAGGCTTGAGTTGGCAAACTGCTGTTTATTTTCAGAGTTATCGGTCTGAGATGCTGCTTAATTGAGTTTGCTGTTCGTGGGGGCAAGTATGACACCCAGAAGTCACACCATAGTTAACGGAGAGAGAGAGAGAGAGAGGAGAGAGAGAGGAGAGAAAGAGAAGGGTTAAACTTATAAAATGTTCAGTGAACACATGAACAAGTGTACTTAAAACAAACATGAACATGTGTACAGAGACGGAGTTTATCAAAGTTCAAGAAAGGAATTATTTATTTGCTTACTTCGAGCACACATGTCGATGGTTCTCAATGTAAGCTTAAAAACTGTAGACCCCTTTTAGAATCTGTGGCGTGTTCTGGTTCAGCTCAGCTTGAACATCTTCATTGTAATCCGACATGTCCAAATGTATCTGATCTCCTGAATGTCTCCAACAGCGTCCAGCGACTGACTATACTAGTTCGATTTTGATTGATAAGCTCACTACTTACCGTTATATGTTCTTTTCTTGTTACTCCAATCTTCAAACCCAGCTCCTGCAATCTAGAAGGATGATTGGTTTTAGATGAAAGATCCTCGTTGGGTGTCCATTAACGGCGAGGGTGTCCAGAATGTCAGCTTGAAGTTCACTTCAGGTGTGCGTAACACCGAACCCCCGTCATTTATTTATTTATTCTCTTCGTGTCTCCATTTGATTCGTAACATCATAAGAGATTCCATTGGTTGTCGTTCTGCTGCCTATCTACCAAGTTGTTGGGGATATCTGTGACGTGAGGTAAGATGACCAGGCTATCTACCAAGTTGTTGGTGATATCTGTATGGAGGTGAAGATACTCAGTTCATCTACTCAAGTTGTTGGGGATATCTGTTGTGACGTGAGGTAAGACACTCAGTCTTATCTACCAAGTTGGTTAGATGATATCTGTGACTTGGGGAGGCAAAGATACCAGGCCATCTACTGCTTGTTGTGACATTCGTGACGTGAGGTAAGATATACTCAGCTCATCTACCAAGTTGTTGTAGACATCTTTATTACGATAAAAGATACCAGACTCATTCACCAAGTTGTTGGGGACATTCAGATGATAAGATACTAGACTATTCACTATTGTTAGATATCTTGTGACATGAGGCAAGATACTGACTATCTGCTTTGGCTGTTGGGGATATCTGTGACATTACTTGGAGGCAGAAGATACTAGATCATCTACCGGGGTTGCTGTGACATTCTATGACGGGGAGGTAAGATACCAGATCATCTACTGTTGTTGGAGATATCTGGTGGCGGGAGGCAAGATATCAGCCATCTACCGTTGCTGGTGATATCTGTGACGTGGAGGTAAGATGGATATCAGCCTATCTACCAAGTTGTTGGGGATATTCGTGACATGGAGGTAAAGATACTAGCCTATATCTACCAAGTTGTTGGTGATATCTGTGACGGAGGTAAGATACCAGGACCATTCACCGTTGTTGGTGATATCTTGTGACGTGGAGGTAAGATATCAGTCTATCTACCAAGTTGCTGTGGAGTCTGGTAATGTGGAGGTAAAGATACTAGGCTATCTACCAAGTTGTTGCAGTGATATCTGTGACGGGAGGTAAGATGTTCAGGCTATCTACCAAGCTGTTGGTGACATTCAGGCGTGAGGTAAGATACCTGGCCCATTCCTACCAAGCTGCTGGGGGACATCTGTGACGGAGGTAAGATACTAGCTCATCTGGCCCAAGCTGTTGGTGATATCTGTAGACGGGGAGGTGTTTGATACCAGGGCTATCTACCAAGTTGTTAGATATCTGTGATTTTCGGAGGTAAGATACTGTAGCTCTATCTACTAAGTTGTTATGATATTCATGGACATGGAGGTAAGATACCAGACTATCTACCAAGTTGTTAGATATCCGTGACATGGAGGTAAGATACCAGACTATCTACCAAGTTGTTGGGGATATGGTGACATGGAGGTAAGATACTAGACTATCTACCAAGTTGTTGGGGAGGACTGTGGACATGGAGGTAAGATACCAGGACTATCTTACCAAGTTGGGTTGTGATATCTGTGACGGGGGAGTAAGATAATTAGACTATCTACCAAGTTGCCGAGATATCTGTATGCGAGGGCAGATACTCAGCTCATCTACCAAGTTACAGATATCTGTAGACGTGGAGGTAAGATACCAGCCCATCTACCAAGCTGTTGGGGACACCTGTACATGATAAGATACTACCCATTCACTGCTGTTTGTGATATCTGGTGACGTGAGGTAAGATACCAGACCATTCAATTGTGTTGTTGGTGACATTCAGGACGTGGAGGCAAGATGCCATCAGCCTGCATCTACTGGGTTGTTGGGGATATCTGTAAATGGAGGTAAGATACTTCAGGGCTATCTACCAAGTTGTTGGGTGATATCTGTGACGGAGGTGGGAAGATACTCAGGGTCATCTTACCAAGTTGTCAGATATCTGTAATGTGGAGGTAAGATACCAGGCTATCTACCTCAAGTTGTTGTGATATCTGTGACGTGCAGAGGTAAGGATACCAGGCTATCTACCAAGTTGTTGGGATATCTGTAATCGGAGGTAAGATACCAGCCTAACTATCTCTCTCTCTCTGTCTCGCTTAGTGGCTTATTTGGTTCGCTTCCTGGAGGACTGATTTCAATGTAGATGAGAAATTTCATTCTCCTATCGGAGACAAAATGATAAAACGCAGGTTTCAATTAAGAACGGAATTTTTATTTTAATGAGAATGTGAAATACTTGGAGGAAGAGAAGATAAGAGAATGTGGAACACGGAGGAATATAGGATAGAAGAGAATGTGAACACGGAGGAAGAAAGATAGAAGAGAATGTGAACACGGAGGAAGAAAAGGATAGTGAGAATGAAGAACACGAGAAGAGGAATTGATAGAAGATAATGAATATTTAATGAGGAAGAAAAAGGATAGAAGAGAATGTGGTTCACGAGGAAGAAAAGGGAGGTTAGAAGAGAGAATGTGAAATAATGGAGGGAAGAGAAGGGATAGAAGAGAATGAACACGGAGAAGAAAAGTGATAGAAGAGAATGTGAAACATTAGAGGAAGAGAAGGATAGAAGAGAATGGAACACTTATAGAGGAAGAGAAGGATAGAAGAGAATGTGAACACGGTGAGGAAGAGAAGGATAGAAGAGAATGTAGAACATGGAGGAAGAGAAGGATAGAAGAGAATGTGAAATACGGGAGGGAAGAGAAGGGGATAGGAGAAGAGAATGTGAACATTGAGGAAGAGAAGGATAGAAGAGAATGTGAAGAAACAAGGAGGAAGAGAAGGACAGAAGAGAATGGTGAACACGGGAGGAAGAAAAGGATAGAAGAGAATGTGAACACAGGAGGAGAAGAAAAAGTGAAGCCAGAGTTGATTTGGGAACAGAAAAAACAGAAGAAAGGGAATAAGAAAACGGATGAAGAAAATGATAAAAGAAGAAGGAAAAGATCAAAATATAAGAATGTGGAATTAAAAACTCACAGTAAAAGAAGACTGTACATAAGAATGAATTAAAAACTCAATAGTGAAAAGAAATAACATATACAAGGGTTCTCATAATTGTTCGAATATTTGACCCCACCTACGCCAGGACAAATCAATTAATGAATATACTTCATGTTTGTAATAAAAAGTGTATTAGCAATACTCTGTGAGCGTCTGTGGTTTAACGATAGTAAGCTTGATCCCAACCCAAGTGTACTTCTGGTTCAAAACTCCACGGCGGGAAATTGAACATATTTATTCCAGTGCAGATTGTTTGCTAAACGGTAAAAATACCGCTCAGAAAGTAATATAAAACACGAACGACATGGCGCCTAGAAAATCCACGCCACGTTTATTGTGCTTGATGTCGACCTGGCATGTAAAGGAGGCGTCAGGATTTTCGATTTATTTCAGCAATACCTACTTCCCTTGGAGCGGAATTATTATTCTTCCAACTTCCATATCCACACCACTTGTTAATCACTTCGCTGTCATTTGCAGTGGATCTGGTTTAAGAGCGGCTTATTACAGCTAAATGCAAAAATCTGTTCTTTTATATGTGTTCCTGGCGATATACTGCATGTAAACAATAAAGGCAGCATATCTAAACTAAAGTTTAGTTTCTAACGATCCGTCAATCATCTGAGCGTTGCCGTCGACTCAGTTAGTCAGTGAACCCACTGGTCCGACTGTGGTGGTGTGGCGGCTTCAGTGTGGAGAACGATCCTAGATTCTGCATTCAATCAAACGACATCTTAATAACGCGAGGAGGTGCAAAGGAGAATAAGAATACTGTAGCACCGTTGGTGACTATAATTATGCATACAGAAGTGACTTCGAGAAGCAGCATCGGGCGGTTCAGCCATTCAATGTAGAGAATGGAACCACATTTACTACTACTTCGCACTGCACAATAATCGATAATTGTGGCGCAGAGCAGAGGCAGGCTAAGAACAGGAGTGGATAGATAACATCTCAGAGTCCTATGAAAGCATGGACTGACAACGCCAACGCAACACCCGGGCATTGTTGTAAAAACTAACTTCCCAAGACGTTTCAATGATAAACGTGGTTAAGATAAGATAAGATAAGACATTCACAATAGAGGTCTCCGCTGCAGACTTGCATCAGATGGTCAGGAATTGATACAGCGGGAAGATCACATTTAAAATGACGAACGATATCGCAAAAAAAACAATCATAAATATAGCCAGACGTAAACGTCTCTGTTTCTCTGTGGTCCATTTTTGCAGGTGAGATGGCTTCGGTGCTGTATCCAGAATGAGAGGGTAAAAGACCAGAAATATACATAGCTACCATTGTAAAGATTTGGGTTTGATTAGACAGAATGTCCTGACGGGGACCATAGGGCGATGCAGATTGTATGGCACCGTCTACGGAATCCATCAAATTTATCCAGAAGAATTTCAGCTCATGGCTCGGTGCTGACATCGTAACCCTCGATTTGGTGCCACGAACACGTAAATCTGGGAGAACCTGTCGCTTTTCTGTCAGCTCAAGGAATTGAATCGCACCACAGGGGGCCGGTCACCCGTCATTCAACGCTGGCTACGCATGATGCTGGGCAGGCATGGGCTAATCCACTGGCCAACGATTCAATCTGGGATCACATGACCACAGGTGAGGACCGTTGTCCATATCGTTAACATGCCCGGGTGTGTTTAATGATATGATAAATGGTGCCGATTGAACAACGGTATTTCGAAATGGCATCAACCCTGCATTGTGGTACACAAGAGATCCGAAATGCGTGCAAACGATTGCGCAACAATTCTGATGAAAGCAAGAAGTAGGATATACTTAAAGACAAACAACGTTAATCAGGCTATCAATCGAGTTGACGTAAAACAAATGGGCGATATTTTGTACTCGGTAATTTCCAGAGATTAAGTGATTTGGCTGGGCATTTATCATTTGCGTCGCATGGCTGGCGTTATGACCGTGAATCTCAGCAACCTGTGTCCGGTTTGCTATCATCTTCAGATGTTGTAGATTTTCTATCTGTTTGTTTAATGTCCATGACTCGCTCTCCTGTATGTCAGTATTGGTTTCAGAGTGTAAGACTTTATAATTCTCCTTCTGATCTCACTGCTTAATGACTGGTGAGGCAATTTTAGCTTTCTTGAAAACGTTGTTTCGACCTGCCATATTATGCTTCTTTATTTCGATTCGTATCTGCCATCCGATGTTACCAGGACTCGAGGCATTTAAACGCACTTGTCTTCTTCTTCTTTGCGTTCTCGTTCTTTACACCAATTTTGCAGACTACTCTTTTGTGATATGTTTGATCTTTGTTAAGAACGTGTATTAATGTTGCAATATTGGTTTGGCAGGCCCCTAAACGCAGTTAGACGTCTGCTACAAGCTTTAGACACGCATCCGATTTCAGCTGCAACCTCCCAGCTGTCTTTGCTGGAGCATGGGTGGCGTAGGTAACAGTGGTCTCTATCTCTGCACCCCAATTTTGGGCCCCAGAATCACCGGCGAGAATCACTGTTAACTACCACGCATGTCGTAAGAGGCGAAAAAGCGAGGTTTTGGCGGGCCAGCTACTCCACCCTGTAAAAAAAACCAGATACAGCCAGGCAAAAACCACAAAACCAAGAAAATTGATGGCTTGCCGCCCTGAAGTAAGAAGAAGAACAGACCCCGCAACGAGAACTCATAGCGACCCGATGAAATTGAAAGCACAGAGCTAAGGGAAGACACAGAAACACCTAGAGACGAGAGTTGGGAGATTGCAGAGGAGGTTGAGACGAGGAGTTGAGACGGAGAGTTGGAGATGAGAGTAGGAGATTTGAGAGCTGAGGATGAGAGCAGGAGAGAGAGTTGGAGACGAGAGTTGAGACGAGAGGCAGGAGACGAGTTGACGAGCTGGAGATTGAGTTGAGACGAGAGTTGGAGAGCTGGAGACGAGAGTTAGAGATTAGAGACGAGCTGGAGACGAGAGCTGAGACGAGAGTTGAGACGAGTTGAGACGGAATGCAGAAAATTAGGAGAGATCTGGAAAAAATAGTCTTGACAGAGAGACTCTTAAGACCTTTGGTTGTAGACATATGCCCTCCTTATGGATCAGATTTGGATGAAGAAGAAGAAGAAGAAGAAGAAGAAGGAGAAGAAGGAGGAGAAGGAGAAGGAGAAGAAGAAGAAGAAGATGAAGAAGAAGATGAAGAAGAAGATGAAGAAAAAGATGAAGGAGAAGAAGAAGAAGATGTCAGAAAAAGAAGAAGATGAAGATGAAGAAGAAGATGAAGACGCCGAAGAAGAAGATGAAGATGAAGAAGATGAAGATGAAGAAGAAGATGAAGATGAAGAAAAAGATGAAGGAGGAAGAAGATGAGATGAAGAAGAAGAAGTATTAAGAAGAAGATGAAGAAGAAGAAGATGAAGAAGAAGATGGAGAAGGTATATTAAGAAGATTGAAGAACTACCAGAGACAGATAACCAGCTCGAAGTGAGATTTGATCTTTTCAGCGGCAGATTTCAACCCAATGAAACCTGTGCTGAATCAATGTTGGGTGCACAGGGATGTTGAATAAATATGGTGGGGAACAGGTGCTTGTCGCTATAGTCACAGAGAGGTGACCTGCATCAAAAACCGTAAGGGAGCTGCAATCAGTAGCGAAATCAAAATACAATTTGAACTATTCAATAATTGAAAATCTTTACACAAACGCTTTCTTCTAAATTGGTCTATATTCCGATATTGGATCTATATGTTATCTGATATTGATCTATGTTATTCCGATATTGATCTATGTTATTCCGATATTGTTCTATGTTATTCCGATATTGATCTATGTTATTCCGATATTGTTCTATGTTATTCCGATACGTCTATGTTATTCCGATATTGTCGGCGTTATTCCGATATTGGGTCTATGTTATTCTGATATTGATCTATAAAGTTATTCCGATATTGGCTCAGTGCGGTCTTGATATTGATTCTTATGTTATTCCGATATTGTTGATCTATTATGCTTATTCGATATTGATCTATGTTATTCCGATATTGGCTTGCTGTTATTCCGATATTGATCTATGTTATTCCGATATTGGTCTATGTTATTCCGATATTGGTTTATGTTATTCCGATATTGATTCATGTTATCTGGGATATTGATGTCTACGATTTAGTGTCTGTACATTCTGAAAGGGGACATCAGAAAGGAAGCAGTCATCATTTTTCGCATGGATGAGGAGGAGGTTTGCTCACACAGACAACTGGTAAAATCGAGGGCAGATTGAGAGCAGAGGGAAGACAGAGAGAGCAAATTTTTAGATAGCCTGACTTTATGGCACGGTAGAGAGCGTCAACATCTGAGTTGATATGCAAACACCAACCAGAGATTTGTGGAGTATCTATGATGGCTTTACGCCATGGGTAATTGGCAATTTGATGATGATGATATTTTGCAGATTTTAAAACAATAACTGGCAATCGTCAAGTTATTTAAAGAGACAGTGATTAAAGAGCGGCATTTCTGAAGACTTGCATCATACTGAGAAAATATACTGCACGGCCCTGTGGGAGAAGGGATGAAACTTTGCCTAACTGCTTTGCACAACAACAAAAATCTCTGATGTTTGACTCAGTTAACCTAACATCTGTTTGCTGTTTATGCTATGGTATTTTGATTATGAGTCAACATAGTTGGGGAAACTTATGTCCCTTTGTGTTGTTATGCCATTTCTAATGTTGGCAGATGCCAAATGAGTCAATCTTCTCTTGTCATTTATCAAACATATATGCAAATCTGCTATTGTATTTCGTACTTTAAAACATATCGCCTGCTCTTGTTTGTTTATAGTGTTTGTTTGTGTGCGTAGAGGATTAATGTTTTAGCCGAGGCACCACGCCCTTTAAGGACGAATCTTTGTTTTGAAGTTGTATCATAGATTCAAACTTTTTCGACTACCCGCCCAATTTTGCACGACATAAACTTGCAATGCCCCTCCACCGCCCACTTTTGTACTGACATAACCCTGTAACGCCCCTTCCCATTACTATAACAGTTTGCTGACCTTCCATATATATATGGATATATGTTTTTCACTTGACATAGAAAATTGATACTTGTCATATATGGTCAATTCTCAAATAATTATATACATACAATAGAAAATTGATGAAAATGGATCGGGTAAGGTGGCATAAGAGGAATTCAAATGCAGAATTAAATTTGTAATGATTATTCAATGAAGTCACGAAAACTCCAAAATGAGATTCTGAACCCACTACCGCCCCCTCTCTCTTAGAGAAGACTTCAGCTGCCTTACAGGAGGTGGTACTGCCCACTTGGGAACGCTGGGTTATATTATAACATATGTAGGTCAACAAACATGAAAAATAGAATTCATTCTTTCTGAGCATCCAAGACAACTTTTATTGGACAAATGTTCTAATAAAATGGTATCTATTTATAAAATAGGGGTTTTTAAGCTGAACATTGATTTTAGTCAGACCGGGTTTTACCTCATACACACTTGTCCTCTCCAGAAATGACACACCACTTGCTGAGACAGATTAAAGACAACCCGTAGCTCCAGCACAACAATCCTAGGGGTCTCTGGGAAAATTGCATCAGAATAGAACGGTGGGGGTCCGGATTCGAACTCACGACCTTCGACTCACAAGGCAAAGGGCTTTAACCCACTTTAGCCACAGAGACCCCACATGTAGATTTTATTGATATCCTCTTCGTTCTCTTGACACATAAGGTTTCCAGCATATTTCTTTTTTCTACCGTTTTGCTTTTATGATCTTCTTGTTCTTGAATGTTTATGCACGACTAATTGTTAAACCAATCATTGGTGATTGTGATCTGAGCCTAAGAGCGAAGATTGTATTGCCAGGTAATTTATGTTCCTACAAGAAGGCCAGTAATCCGATTTTTGTAAAGCTTTTATTTGGCTAGATCGCTCTTCTCTCTTTCCTTTCTGTGAGCCCCGGACGCCACACACGGCTAAGATCAGCGGTAACCCAAAACGACTGAGCCAGAATGGTGTGAGCGGAGAGTCGCGGCAGCGTAGTTCGCCGCGAACTCGCTTCCTCGCGCTGGTCGTCTGGTTCAGCTCCCGCAATGCGCGTGGAATTTTTTCCCAACCGCGACGGGGCTTCTCAGGTCGACTCAGCCTCAACTGCACCAAAACATGCCCGTAAGTTAAAAGGCGGTCGGTGCGATGCTGAATCATTATCACCCATCGCGACGGTCAATGTGAAAAATACAGGTCAGAACACTGTACGCTGACTTATGCTACCACGAGATATGAAAGGGTTCTGAGAAGGTGTATGGCTGGTTGCTGGTTATTGGTTGGCCAAACTGGGACGCTCGCTGCACTCCGGGCAGACTCCAGGTGCTTTTCAGTCTCCCGCCAGGATATCGAAGAGTATGCATACTGATGGTTCCTGTGGGTCAGTTGATTAAACACACCTCTCACTGCCTTCAGGCATCCAGTTCGACTTGAACAACGGTAACTCCAAATCATAACCGCTTGATCGTGATTCAACATCGATTTTAGTGTCTCATCCAACAGAGTCTCGAAGAGACCAAGAATATCCCCTTATCCATCTTCAACTCCAACAATCGATGCTGTTGATGCAAGCCTGTCCGCCTCCACGCTCGCAACACCCGGTACGCCCAGACAGCATATCCACGTAAGCCGCTGGAGGTTAGAACTTCTATAGACGACATCCACTCATACCGAAACTCCGCCCTTCTGATTCGGTGAAGCATCGACTGAGAGTCAGATACAACAATGTATTCTGTAAATGAAGTCCCAGAAACTAATTAGGAAGGCGGTGAGCCATAAACACAAATAGAATACCTTATATTGGCTAAACAAGCTCCGAGCAGCTCTTATCCGAAAGGATGACACCAAGAGTTTACTCGTTCAACTGTACTGAGCCCATTATCTATGCAACACCAACAGTAGGACTAATTTATTTTTGAATTAAAACCAAAAAATACAGAAAGAAATATGCAAAATATGAATTTCACAAAAGATTGCCATCGTTGCAAATCTGCCGCCCTTCTACAACATTTTTCTTACGTTGTGTCACAAACTTTCAACTTCTTTGCACTGCACGTCTCCATGTTTCTTTCACGCCCATGCCTAACGCCCATTTCTCTGTCCATCATAGAGTTTGTCTCTAGTCAATGTCCCTGCTGTATAGACATGCATACCACATTCACCTTCATCTTTATCTTGTACTATAGTCTCCATCTAGATTCTGTAATTATAGTCTCCCAATGTATGTCCAGTTTGTTTTGTGAGCCATGGAAAGCTCTACATTTTAGAGTTATTGTATTTTGGCTGTAGATATTTGTAGAATTTTTCAACATTTATTTTGAAATGTCTCCTTAACTTGTGTATATTATGTCTTGGTTCATTTTCCAGCACTCACTAACAGTATAATAACACTCCCAGGACAAATGCCTTCCAGCACCTACCACTGCAAGTAATAACACTCCCAGACACTGCTTCTTCCAGCACCTCACCACTGCATACAACACCTCAGATATTGCTTTCTTCCCAGCACTCACTACTATATAATGACTCTTATAGGACAATTTGTTCCTGCACCATTAGCTTTGGTAATAACACTTATGACATTGCTTCTTCTTCCAGCACTCACTACTTTATATAATAATAATTTTATGACATTGCTTCTTCCAGCACTCACTACTGTGATGCACAATACCCTGTAGACACTCGCTTGTTCCAGCACTCACTACTGTATAATAACACCCCAGGACATTGCTTCTTCCACTACTACTGTATAATAACACTTGGTGACACTGCTTGTTCCAGCACTCACTACTTCGTATACTAACACTTCAGTACACTGCTCTTCCAGCACTCATTACTATATAATAACACTCACATGACACTGCTTCCTTCCAGCACTTCATCACTACTGTATAATAACACCTTAGGTGGTCAATGCTTTCTTCCAGCACTCACTACTGTATAATAACACTGCATAGACACTCAAGGCTTCTTCCAGCACTCACTACTGTATAATAACACTCCCAGACATTGCTTCCAGCGCACTCTCACTAATATATAATAATACTCCCAGGACATTGCTTCTCTTCCAGCACTCACTACTGTATAATAACACTCCCAGACACTTGTTTTCCAGCACTCACTACTGTATAATAACACTTCCAGGACACTGTTTCTTCCAGCACTCACTACTGTATAATAACACTTCCAGGTGGTCACTGCTTTTCCAGCACTACCACTGTATAATAACACTCGCAGGACACTGCTTCTTCCATGCACTACTACTGTATAACAACACTCCCAGACACTGCTTCTTCCAGCACTCACTACTGTATAATAACTAGAACTCCCAGAACACTGCTTCTTTATATTTTATATTTTCTCAAATGTTCAATCCTTCAATTATTTTCTCAAAATCGTTGGGTCAGCAACAGACCCAGTTTGAGATACATCGTTTGAATGTGTGTGCCAACATTAAAACATTACAGTAATACGTCCCAGGTATCAATGAGGCCGCACCAGCTCGTTAAGCACTGGCTGAAACAAAATGAGACAACTTATGAGCTACATTTACGTTCAGATCTCAGACTGATGATAGATCGATCACAGAATTAATCAATCACTCAGATTGTCGGTCTCGTGGGAATCATTGAGAGCAAAACAACCAACCAGACAAAAATGATATGGAATAGTCTGATTCTAAATAATACATCTACAATTGGCATCCACGTTTCTTCAATCTTATCTGTTGATATAGTTAGTTTGTTTTGTTTGTTCTTCGTGCCAAAGGCGGCACATAGGCAGAGGTTTTAGATCTCCATGGATGCTGGTTCTTTTTGCATATAGTAGTTGAGATCTTGTATGGTTTTACATCCTGATGGTTTACTTTTTTGTTGATTTGTTCTCGAAGAGGGTTTTTTGTTGATATTATGCGCATTTCTTATACACATTTTCTATGCTTAATGGCTTCTTACATTCTGTGTTGTCTACATTCTGTGTTGTCTACATTCCGTGTTGTCTTACATTCTGTGCTGTCTACATTCTGTGTTGTCTTACATTCTGTGTTGTCTTTACATTCTGTGTTGTTCACATTCTGTGTTGTTTTACATTCCATGTTGTCTTACATTCTGTGTTGTCTTACATTCTTTGTTGTCTACATTCTGTAAGTTGTTCTACATTTTGGTATGCTTTTGTTCTACATTCTGTGTTGTCTTACATTCTGTGTTGTCTTTACATTCCCTTCTTTACTTTTGACATTCTCCATGCTATCTTTACATTCTCCACTCTCGTGAAGTCTCCAGCTTCCTTAATGATTCAGGGCTTCTTTCATTCCATGCTCAGTGTTCTACTGCATTCTTACATTCTATGTGCTTCCATTCCGTCTCCTTACATTTCCTCCTATGTTGTTTGCCACTATCTTCTTCTTCTTCAAATCGCCCATAGACCACTTCAGCTAAACTCACTTCAGATTTGTATGTGATCTGAGCCCAAGAGCGATTGTACATTGTGACAGTTATGCGCCAACAAGTAGGCCAGCACATCCTATTTCTGCAACGCTATTTATTTACTATGGTATCTTCCTAGACCTCATAAATTTCCCCGTCGTCTCTTACGACATGCCTTGTAGGTTGCAGTGTTACTATTCTTTGCTCCCTTGCGAGCCTCGACAACACACGTATAGAAAATAGAATGAGAGAACATGATATAGTATTAGTAAAAGAAAATGGTTTATGTCTGACATATCTCGACAGGACACATCAAAACCAATAGCCAATAATATCGAATTACCATCATGTATTCAACATGTGCAGAGACATGAGCGCTCAATGGTCGGTGCAGCGCGTGAGGCATTGATTTACGCAGGAGAACATTCTTTAAACACAACTGACCTCCATCCCTCCCTGTCCTTCAACCCATCCTGGTCCTGTTTCCCATACACTTCCCAGACTTTCCCTCCCCAAGTCTGCTCTGCTGTAAATCACGTGAGACCAAACATTTCTCTCTCTCTCTCGGAACTACAAAAACTAATGTCCTTGTGTGTGTGTGTGTGTGTGTGTGTGTGTGTGTGTGTGTGTGTTTATGAGTGTACGTGTGGGTGTTTGTGTGTGTGAGTGTGTGCGTGCGTGTGTCTATGATGTGTGGGCGCATGTGTTTGTGTGTGTGTTTATGATGTGTATGTGTGTGTGTGGGTGTTTGTGTGTGTGTCTATGTATGTATTTGTGGGTGTTTGTGTGTATGTGTGTGTTGGGGGGTGTGTACATGTATGTGTCTATGATGTTACATATGTGTGTGTGTGTGTGTGTGTGTGTGGGTGTATGTGTGTGTGTGTATATGTATGTATTTGTGGGGTGTTTGTGCATTGCATGTGTGGTGTTGGGGGGTGTACATGTGTGTGTGTGTGCTCCATGTGTGGGTGCATGTGTGTGGGTGTACCAGTGTATGTGTGTGGAGTGTGTGTGTCTATGATGTATGTGTGGATGAACGTGTGGGTGAACGTGTGGTGAACGTGTGGGTGTGTGCGTGTTCCTGTGTGGGCCTGCATGTATTTCTATGTTCATATACATGTGTATGTGTGTGTGTGTGTTGTATGTATGCCTATATATATGAGTTTGTATGTGTATGTCTATGTGTATGAGTGTGTGTATATTATTGTAAAAATAGCGAAACACTGCAAAATACAATAAAGTACTGCAAAGCCTCTTACAAATACAAAAATATACACTGACGTTTCGACCAAAAGGTCTTTATCATTTTAATTTTCATTGTTACCACTAGATAAACTAGAACAAATGATATCACAATAAATCATCAGATCCCTGGCGGAGCACGGCTGGCACAACTTATATTCAAGTCAGAGTTCATTAAAAGATCACCCGTCATATGCCTTTAATTAACTGAAAATGTCAGAATTAGAGCACTAACTTAGTAGCTCAGGCAAGGACTCCTCAATACCATACTGCGGCCATTATATCATCCCCATGTTGGCAAAACTCCTAGCAGTGGTTTGAGAAAGATCATGAAAGAAGAAGAAGAAGAAAGTTCTCTAAAAAAGTTCATGTATATGAAGAGAAGGGAATGAGACTACGTATATGAAGAGAAGGGAATGAGACTATGTATATGAAGAGAAGGGAATGAGACTACGTATATGAAGAGAAGGGAATGACTACGATATGAAGAGAAGGGAATGACTACGTATACGAAGAGAAGGGAAATGGAGACTACGCATACGAAGGAGAAGGGAATGAGACTACGTATATGAAGAGAAGGGAATGAGGACTACGATATTATGAAGAGAAGGGAACGAGACTACGCATACCTAAGAGAAGGGAATTGAGACTACGCATATGAAGAGAAGGAATGAGACTACGTATACGAAGAGAAGGGAACGAGAATAGAATGAGGATGAAATGAAGAAAGAAAGAAGACGGCGGGAAGTAGAGGAGAAGATGAAGGTAATGAGAAGGAGTAGAAGAAAGAAAGAAAGGATTGACTGATTGATTGATGGATTGATTGATTGACTGACTGATTGACTGATTGATTGACTGATTGACTGATTGATTGATTGACTGATTGATTGATTGATTGACTGATTGATTGATTGACTGATTGATTGACAGATTGATTGATTGATTGACTGATTGATTGATTGGCTGATTGATTGATTGACTGATTGATTGATTGACTGATTGACTGACGATTGACTGACCGATTGATTGATTGACTGATTGATTGATTTGACTGATTGATTTATTGAATGACTGGATTGATTGACTGATTGACTGATTGATTGATTGACCGATTGACAGATTGATTGACTGGATTGACTGGCAGATTGATTGGATTGATTCATTGATTGACTGATTGATTGATTGACTGATTGATTGATTGATTGACTGATTGATTGACCTGATCGACTGACTGATTGATTGATTGATTGATTGATTGATTGACGAAACGTGTTGTCGACCTCAAGGGGAGCAAAGAACACCGTGACCTACAAGGCATGTCGTAAGAGGCAACTGGAGGTAGGCTTAGTGGAAGCTAACACCCTAGTAACAAAAGCGTCGCAGAAATAAGATGTGCTGTCCTACTTGTAGGCGCATAACTGGCGATGGCGCACAATCGCTCTAGGATTTGGACTGTTATAAAAATCACAAAGAGCTGTTACTGGCGGTCGATATGGAGTGTTTGAAGAAGAAGTCTGACAGACCATCATCAGTGTGGAACCATGTATGTCCTGACTCATTTCTACACTGAAGATCTCAACGGCAGTGCACGAACCTGCAGCACCGTCGAGGTGCCGATGTAATGTAATAGAAGATGATGAAAATGAAAGGACAAGTGGTGAAGACGAGGGTAAGTAAAACAAGCCGTAGATAATAACATGTTAAAATAACAAATTAATAAATATATTGTGTTGCGGAATATAACAGCTTCCAAAGGAAATACGTCCCCCCAGTGTCCACTAGAAATTCTGATCCCAAGTTATCTGTTTCTGGGACACATTTACTTTCCCTGTTACAGCACACCAGTAGCAATGACAACTCTAGGAAGTTGGGAATCACACTAGCAACATGATTTCAAACTTGCTAATCATACAAAAAAACAAGATTTCCCGGAACACAGATAGACACACTGGTAGTAAATCAAGTATTCCCTGATTATTCTGTCTGCACACGTGCAGCTTATTAATGATTTGGGCGCGCGTCGGGTATCGTTCCAAGCCAGGGATGATAGATACAGCAAGGGATAAATCATGGTTTTTATGTTTCAATGTTGTTGATTTTTTTGGGGGCGTATTTATGTTGATTGTTAAGTTTATGTGAAACCAATTAAAACATTTTTTTCACCAGTGTTTTTGTTTTTCGAGTGATGGCTTATTTGTAAAGGACAACCATTTAAACAGGATTTCGTTATTGGGAGCTACGACTTTTGACCCAAAAGTTGTCCCTGGTTTTGGGGTTTTTTCCTGTTGTGATCTTCTGTTTCTTCTTCGGTGAATTCTCTGTCATGCGCTAATCTACTGTGAACCATAACCGAGGCAGTCAGTTTCAGGTCTTGTCAAGTCAACTCAAAGTTTAGCTTTTAACTGTGTTTGTCACATACGTTGCATCTCAGTCACACAGGAGATGACAGTCTTGTTAGGATGTGCCTCTGTCTATGTTTCTGTTTGTTGACACTGACAAAGTGATATTTGACTTTCTATTAGTAGTCAATGTAAGTCTTTCACTCGGATGCTTGTGACTGACAAAGTCAGACTACAGACAAAGCTGATCACAGACAAAGTCAGACTACAGACAAAGTCAGACTACAGACAAAGTCAGACTACTATGATAAAGTCAAACCACAGACAAAAGTTAGACTACAGGCAAAGTTAGACCACAGACAAAGTTAGACTAATAGACAAAAAGTTGACTACAGACAAAGTTAGACCACAGACAAAGTTAGATCACAGACAAGGTTAGACTACAGATAAAAGTTAATTGGCCAGACAAAACCAAACCACAGACAAAGTCAGACTACAGGACAAAGTTAGACTACAGACAAAATCAAACTACAGAGACAAGGTCAGACTTAAAATAAAACATACAGACAACACAATACTTCATGACAAGGTCACCTGAAATAATAGATTAATAAATAAACAACAATTAAATGCAAGTCAAAGCTGATTAGAAACAATTCCAAGAAGAAAAGTAAACGGAAAGTGTGGCAGCAAACATCAGAAGAAAAAGAAGTCAGAAAGTGTGGAGTAGCAAACATCAGATACATTTCAGAAACGAAATTGATTTTTGGTAAATCTTGATCATCCGAGTTCGTCCGCAATAGCTACATTTGCATTCTTCTTATTCGTCACAAACGTCGTTTGATTTGGTTCACCGGGCCCACATTTTTCTGTCTAAATTGGCAACACCGTTCGTGAAGTTGAACAAATTTGTTCCTGGCAATATGTTGCTGTTATTTGATGCTTATTCAATTTTGATATTATAGATATAATTTTTGTTAGATCGAAATGAAGTAGAAACTGAGGAAACTTGTAATGATGGATGGTGGGGAGGGGTAGAGTGTTCTATCTTAAATTTCATTTGTTAAAAGACAAAAGAGTAGTAAGTCGCCAGGAACGTCGTGGTCATCACAGATGCCCGGGAGAAAAACCATTTGTCTCAGAAAGTTTCACCGCGTCTTCCAGAGCCATGTTCAATGCTTCTTTGATGTCCTGCCGCCACCATCAAGTTCCTGGTCGTGGCTTCCAGCCTGCGCTTTTTCGAATTTGAACTGTCATCACTTGTTCTTTTACGTGCTCAAATTGAGGAACGAGAGTAAGTGCCACCCAACTCTAAGCTACAGAGATCACTGTTGATTGGGCGCCATATGATTATTTCAGCACTACTACTGATTACCACAATAATGGTATTACAGCTAAGTTGGCAGGGGCAGATGAATGTGTTTTTCTTGGCAGTAGAATGTGTTAGGCGGCAGTAGAAATGCATTAGGGGGTAGCAGAATGCATTAGGGGGCAGAATGTGTTTGGGGCAGAACGTTAGGGGGCAGTAGAATGGTTATTTTAAAAGAAAGATTACAAAGTAGAAAGATCGAGTTCATGAAAATGTTATGAAACAAAATTAAAATAAAATGTTTCCTAAATGTGACAAATTGTTAAAGCAGACAGAGACAAAAAGGAGGCTACAAAATGTCTGGAAAACAGACAGAGACAAAAGGAAGCACAAATGTCTGGAAGCAGACAGAGACAAAAGTGGAAGCATAAATGTCTGAAAGCAGACAAGAGACAAAAGGAAGAATAAATGTCTGAGGCCAGACAGAGACAAAAAGGAAGCATAATGTCTGGAAAGCAAGATGACAAAAAGGAAGCTTACAAATGTCTGGAAAGCAGGCAGAGACAAAAGGAGCATAAAGTCGTCTGGAAAGCAGACAGAGACAAAAAGGGAAGCATAAATGTCTGGAAAGCAGGCAGAGACAAAAGGAAGCATGGCAAATGTCTGGAAAGCAGGCAGAGACAAAAATGAAGACAATGTCTGGAATTAAACAATTGTAAAATTGATGAGGAGGAAAATGAAATAAAAAGGTTAAAAGAGAAAGAAAAGCTTTTTTATTAAAGTAAATAAAGAAAGAAGAAAAAGTGTTCAGAAAGGATGAGGGGAAAAGCTTTAAGAAAAATCGAATTAAAGAAGGATTGATGTGCTGATTAAGAAAGAGAAGGAAGGAAAGGTTCAGAAAGGATTGAGATGAAAAGTTAAAAGAAAGTAGAAGGATTAAGGAAACTACAAGACATGACAGGAACAAAAAAAGATTATAAATTGAGAAGAAGAAGAAAACTAAACCAAGAAAAACAAAGAAAGAAATAGCAGATATCTATGACAAAACGGATTTTTTTTTTTTAGAAAATGAAAAACATGCTCCGTTGCTGTTTATTCAAACATGTATTAATTTGTTAATGCTTTGTTTTACAAATCGTTTTCAAGCAGTTTCTATTCTTCTGTACAATTGTGTTCTCCTGCGACTTTCTAGGAGTCCTAGTACAAGTAAATACGCCAACACAATTTGTACAACTAATATCTTAACATCTGTCTCTAGTGTTATTCCTATGAAGCAGGTTGAATTTGTGCTGTGATAAATTGCATCGAGATCAGCGGCTTCATCTCTGGTTGTTGTGTCCATGTCGTCCATTTTGTACGGTATGTACAACACGGGGTCAAGTGTATGTAAGTTACACGCATTGAATTAATGATGTTTTTGTGTCAAACTTATGTTCTCAAAGAAGGGTAACTCTAGACACAGTTATTCATAGCGTGGGTTATGTTTCAGCCTTCTTGCTTGAAGGCCAGTAACTCCTGTTTAATGGATTGGGATCATGTTTGATTGATAGGAACACTCATCATTGCACTTGTGAGTAGCCATGTGTGTCTCCAATCTCTTCTTTACATAGGAAGATCTCATCGGCAGTACACGAACTCCAGAGATAGCCTTACTTATATCCCTGTGTAAATTTGCGTGAAAGACAGCGAAGATATTTGGTAGGAATCTAATTTTAACGTTTCGCAATGTAATTCTTTGCCCGGGCAGCGGCTTTCTTCTGTGCCTGCTGTCTTCGGAATTAGAACTGTCAATATTCTTTACGTGCTTCATTAATACGTGACCTACGTTTTATCCCCCTTTCCCGATAGAAGGAACCCAATCTCACCTACACGAGATCATGGATCTCTGGGAAAAAATCCGGATGACTCCACGAGGGAGCGAACCTTGTACTTTGGCCGAGAGACGAGCACATAGCCTCGTCGCCCAGAGACATGTTTTTGGGGTTTTTTTATTTCGATCCAAAGACTTTGGTAGCCATGACATCGTAACCTTCGGTTCGGTGCCATGGACATCGTAAATCTGGAGAACGTGTGACTTTTCTGTCAGCCCGAGGAATCGAACCGCATCACAGGGAGCTTGTCACCTGTCGTTCAACGCGCTACGAACACGCTGGGCAGGCGGGCGACAGAGACATAATAAGAAAAGAGGAAAATGAGAAAGAAAGAGGAAAATGAGAAGAGAAAGATGGGAAAATGAGAAGAGAGGAAATATGAGAAGAGAAATAGGAAATATGAGAAGAGAAATAGGAAATATGAGAAGAGAAAGATAGGAAATATGAGAAGAGAAATAGGAAATATGAGAAGAAGAAGAGAAAGATAGGAAATATGAGAAGAGAAAGATGGGAAAATGAGAAGAGAGAAATATGAGAAAGAAATAGAAATATGAGAAGAGAAATAGAAATATGAGAAGAGAAAAGAGGAAATGAGAAGAGAAATAGAAATATGAGAAGAGAAAGATAGGAAATATGAGAAGAGAAAGATGGAAAATGAGAAGAAGGAAACATGAGAAGAGAAAGAAAAGAGAAGAGAAAAGGAAATATGAGAAGAGAAAAGAGGAAATAGAGAAGAGAAAAGAGGAAATATGGAAGAGAAATAGGAAATATGAAAGAGAAAAGAAATATGAGAGAAGAGAAAGAGAAATATGAGAAGAGAAAGATGGGAAATATGAGAAGAGAAAAGGGGAAATATGAAAAGAGAAAAGAGGAAATAGGAGAAGAGAAAAGAGGAAATATGAGAAGAGAAAAGAGGAAAAAAGAGAAGAGAAAAGAGGAGAAGAGAAAGAAAAAGTTAATGTATGAAGAAAAAGAGAAGAGAAAATGTTACAAGATGAATAAAGAGAGGGGAAGATGGAAAAGAGGGAAAAGTGTAAGAAAAAAAGAGAAGAAAAGCTACAAAATAAAAATGAGAAGAGAAAATGGAAAGGGGGTATAAAAAAAAAGGGAAAAAAAGGAGTACTGTTGAAAAATATCGAACAATATTCTGATCATCTAACGAGAAAGCGAGGAGACGCCTTGAGGTACCAGAGTTTCGGCGGAACAGCAACCAACAACCAACTTCGTAAATACACTTCCAACATTTGTTCACAACTTGGCATGCGCAAGAACAGCGCTCGTGATCACAAAAACAAAAGCGCACGTCCTCCTCCGCTATCTCCGCCGACGATCTGAAGAGATTATTGCGGCAAGCGTACTGAGTTATTCTGCTGTGATACAACATTATAGTGGATTATATGTCCACTTAAACTACATAAGGTAAGACTTCTAAAACAATGTTTATTATTTTTTTATTTTAAATATAATGTCTACTAATTTGATAGCATTTGTGATCCATGTTTTTTTTCTTTCTTATTTTTGGGATATTCTTCATCTTTCTTGAAGGCTCAATATCGAACATTTGTTAACCACTCTGTGTGGTTTGTATGTGATCTGAGCCTAAGAGTGATTCTACGTGTAGTTATGCCTAGAGGCCGCCACATCTGGATTTCTACGATGCTTTTATTTACTAGGTAGCTTCCTAGGTCCTACATTACACTGCCTCTTACGACATGTCAGGTCGCAGGGTACTATTCTTTGCTTCCATGTGCTAGGCCTGGCAACATACGTGGTTTTTGAGATATCAAGTTGTATGATAATTCTAGACTATCTGCTGATTGGCTCTGGATTTGTTGTTATCTTGATAAATTGATTTTGTTGATACGAAATCTGGTAGGGTTAGAGGTTAGACATCTCAGAGTACTGTGGAAAGGATGCACTGATAACGTCAAGCGCAACACACCTGGCACAAGATAGAAACAATTCCCAATGATGCCTAGGCAAAATTTTTTG
>JADZMA010000458.1:0-34672 GCA_020796225.1 Arion vulgaris
AGCGAGGGGGATTCAGCCTGAAACCTTCCCTTTCTGTTCGAAAGACTTTCAATGCGTGAAGAATGTCATTTCGATCCATGGCAGCTCCTCTGATATTGACCCAAGCCACCCAATCTATCAGCTGTCATTCCCCCTAACTCCTGCATGCCCAGGGAAAAAAATGAAGGTGATTTCTCGACATTGTCGTACCAGTACCTCCACCTAGGGCGCCTCACCATTCCTGATCTGACTTTACAAATCATGCCATGGAGTTACTGAATATGAAAATACGAGAGAGCGTAGATGCCAACCATTTCACCGCCTCCGAATGCCCGAACCTCCATTGTAAAACCCATTTGGTTGCTGCGAGGTTTGTCCTCTTTTTATTATTTTTCCTCCTGATTGTGCTGAAAAGCCCACGACAGCGTATTGGGAATGACTGAACCTTTGGGTTTTAAATAACCCACATCTGTATCATTGATGATGTCATTCAAGAGGCCTCCCCCTTCCATGTTAATCAGTGAAAATTATTTTGTTCGATTTCTTAATAGATGTAATAACTGTGAAGCAGTCTGAAATTCAGGTGGAAGCAACCATTCCTTCTCCTGTTTCACCGAAGGATCACATATTTTTAAGAGTATCTTCCGCCTGACTCAACCAAAGATCTGCCTCTCTTGTCCATCCCTGCTCTTAATGAGTTCTTTTTGTGAGAGGATGCTCCCTTTTTTGCTTGGGTTTTTGGATATGATCGAACCCTCCAAGTTTCAATTTTATGCCAGTGGGAGGGCAAGAAGGAATTATTGACACTCCTGGTGTATCTATGAGGATCCCAGAATGATGCGATAGCCCCATTCTAATCTTTCCAGTTTCACTGTTGTGAGACTAATGTTACTGGAGCGATGCATATACATGACAGAACAATACCTTGGTACAGAAGAACAAGAAAGCTCAATGTTAGCAGCCACCATGATTCTCAGTGTGATAGTGCATTCACCCTTTGGCAATGACTTTCCGATATGGTCCCTAAAGCATAGACTGCGATCAAATTTTACACCTAAATAACTCATAGATGCTGTTCGAGTGAGTCATGTCCATCTAAAGTGACATGTGGTGTGTCGGGATTTACAATGTGATTATTTGGGGAGAACCATGATAGACAGCTTTGATGGTTTATCGTTGAGTGACTGAAAAGCTGATTGAGTGGTTGGAAAAGGGGATCAATAAAGAGGTTCGACCCAGTGGAGAAAGATGTAAAGAGACGGTCATATCAATATCGGGGCAAACCCAAGCATTAAAATTTACATACTGTATTTATATTTTAGGCATTAGACCTAATTTTGTCAGATAAGTCTGTCCTATATGCCGATTTTCTAGAATCGGACTACCCAGTGTATTCACGTTCGACGTGACAAACCAACATGACAACGAGTGTGTTTTTGGGTTGAATGAACAAACGCATTTAATAGAGCGATGACAAAATCAACGCCTTCCAAAACATCGGGCAGAGATTTAGTTGAATGATTTAATCATTTAATGACATTTAGTCACATTTGATGACTATTTTTTGATATAATTAAAATAGCAGGCCTCTATACATACAGTTAAGTCTTACAGAACTACAGTACTTACACTGTACCCAGTGTACAAAACCCTGAGATTACACACAAAATACGTAAGTGAATACTAAGTCAGTAAGTGTACTGAGTCAGTGAGTACTAGGCTTATGACTATTATCAAAACATGTGAGACTGCAGTAAAACTTGAAAATAGGTAAACATAAAAACAAAGTAATACAGTTTTACAAAATACATAAACAGTGATTATAACAGAACGTTTAAAAAAGGTTTATCAACAAAATACAACGATTGAGACTGAGAACACTACAATGGACAATTAATGTGGAAACATAAACCTATCTGATGAAAATATGGGAATAAAAACAACAATTTAAATGAGTGCAACACAAAAACCGAAAGTGAAAAGGAGGGGAAAATAAAACCAATAGTGGATAAATGACACATATATGGAGCAAACACACATATAGATAACAAGGCATGAGATAAGACAGTACTAAGAAGCATAGGAATGTAATGCTTGAGTCCAAGAGGTCGCAAAGTGCCATAGAATGAAATAAAACGGCCCAGGGCAACGATGCAATCATCGAGGAACATGATCGGATGGCTGTGACCTGAATCGCCAACTCCTGAATGGCCAGTATCATTGAAATGAGGGCCAAGGAGTCACGAGCATTGGCAATATCGCGTAAGTGTTAATAATCGGTCACTGAGCCTTTCTCCCGGGTTTCACCAATATAGGCCTTATGGCATCGTTGCAGGTGATAGCATAGATGATATTTGACCACACGGAAACCGTCTGAAGGGCATAGGTAGTTTTGGAAAAGAGACAGTAGGGGTCTGTATTACATACACATGTATTAAGCGCCGAGGCCAATTGATGGTCCAAAGTGACTGGATGTTAGGCTTGAGGCGATTTTACCAACAAACCTTGAGGCTTTGTCCCGCCTGTACGCCACCAAAGGATAGTGTTGAATATGTGTTTGCTCCATATATGTGCATTTATCCACTATATGGTTTATTTTTCCTTCCTTTCCATTTTCGGTTTTTGGTTCACCATTTTGCTGTTCGTTTTATTCCCATATTTTCATCAGATAGGCTTATTTTTCCCACATGTAATCGTCCATTTGGGGTTTTCCTGAAATTCGTCATTTTTGTTGTATTGTTTGTGAAAAAGCCTTGGTCGAAACGTTGCTGTTTATCGTCACTGTTTATGTATTTGAAAACTTAAACTGTATTATTTTTGTTTTTACGTGTTTGCTTATGACTATGAGTACTTACACGTCTTACACTACTTACTAGTACTACTAAAATAGATGTGGACAGACAGATGAGACAACATAGAGATGCAATAAAATAAATTTCTTGTATTTCATTATAATTGAATAATTAAATTATAAATAAAAATCACTTTCATTTTGTGAATTAAATAAATAATTTAAAATGAATAACCGGGTGTGAAAATATTATCACTTATTACATTGATGATCATGTTTCACATGTATACTCGGTGGGATAATGACAAATGTACAATGAGGCAATGAGTTTTCCATAATTAGTTAGCTAAGTAATGCATATATATTAATTCTAATATTAATTATATATTTGATTACATTATAAAATATCGTATAAAATGACATGGTGCTTACAGTACAAAGCCAGCAGGAGGAAAAAGGGATAATTCTTTATTGGGAACAAATCGAGCAGAGGTAACTCTCCAGTTCTTTCTCAATAGGGGAACTAATCCACTTGTGTCAACCATGCTTTCCTTTTGTCTTGGGGGCTAGTTCTCACCCCAACTCCTTTCAGTTCAATGACCAATCTTTGAGCAGATCAGTTGCATGGGACCAAAAAGGACCTAGTTTTGCTTGTCTGTTCATGGGTTTTCTTGAACACCCAAGATAAAAAATGATGGGCTACATATGATGGCCCCCTTCCGTCTGTCTATCACAGATACATTAATGACTATATTGACATTACTGATATACGTAAGCCGATTTGTCACGCTTCATAAATTGCATTAATGTTTTTAACCCTTCTATTCGTTTTACTTTCACATCTCCAATTCTTGTGTCAACCTTCTGACATTACTATCACCATATATTATCCACTATCACTACATCAGTATATTACAAGCCTACTGATGCACATAGTTTTCTTTATACTTCTTCTCATCCCCAGGCTTGTGTACTTTGACATTCTGCAGCTTTGCGCCTTTTTAGCGAGGACGATGATTTTCTTGATAGAGCTGGAGATGCTTGATTTCTTCCCGCAGGCGCCTACCGAAAAGGTGCTTATATCGGCTATGCATCGAGTTCAGAAAATCACCGAAAGCAGGCCCTACCAGCCAGCATAGGACCACTAACTCTGACAGAGTAAAACTTCTCTTAACTTTCCAACCCATAGTTCACTGGTGACAAATGTTTTATTTCTACTGTCTATCCCTTGTGATCCTGAGACCCGTTCTGTCTTCCCTCAACCTATCCTTTGGTGGTTTACAGACGGGGCAGAAGTCTTGGATATGTTGGTAACAGTCACCTCAAGTCCAAATCCAGAGTCATTTTGGCACTGTCCAGTGTGGCGTGCGTTGCAACATGGGCTAGTGATACAGACGCGTACTGTATCTTTTCCTTTAGCCACGTTTGTTATTGAAGATGGTTTCACATGCGAGTCCTGTAATCTTATCTATGCCATTATCTGTAAGCGGATAACAAGGCGTATATCGGTGAGACAGGTGAGGTTAGTGACCGATTCGCTCAACACTTGCGCGACATACGCCAATGCCCAGACCCCTGTAGCCACCCATTTCAATGATACTGGCCATTTAGGAGCTCGCGATGTCCAGGTCACAGCCATCCGATCATGTTCCTCGGATGATCACAATCAATTTGCTCTGGGGAATCGGTTCTTCTTTCGTTCGTTCTTTTACGACCAATTTTAATCACCTTTGTGATATGTTTGATCTCTGCCAAGAACGTGTATACGTTGCACATTGGTTTGGCCTCTAAACGCAAGACTTCACACGTTTAGGACACATGCATCCGATTTCAGCCAAACCTCCTTAGTCGCCCTTACGACATGCATGGCAGGTAACAGTGGTTCTATTCTTACACCCCAAATTTGGGCCCTGGGAACCACTCGGGGAGAATCGGGTGATTTCTTTGTATGGTACCCTGCGACCACGTGGGCTCAACGATTACATTCCTATACTTAGTGCTTTTCTTCATGCCTTGTTATCCATATTTCAATGTTGCAGTATTCAAGTTAAAATTCACTTCATTTTTTATTGTTTCTCTTCTTTTCTATTTCTAGTTTTTATGTGTGCTTTTGTGTTACATTTATTTCGTTATTTATTTTTATTCCCATATTTTCATTAGAAACGTTTGTATGTAGTAGTCCATATTTTTTAAAATTCGTCACCCTGTTGTTCTTTGTTTGATAAAGGTCTTGTTGGTCGAAACGTTGCTGTATTTTGTCATTGTTGTTGTAATTTGTAAAACTACAGTACTTTGTGATAACGTGTTTTGCCAATCAAAAATTTTTACTGCAGTCTCCTCTATATTGGGATTAACTCTGCATCACAACATCAATTGCCGTCTCCGCATTGAAAGTTGACTGCACATCCCATGTCTTTTACATTGAACTTTCCCTTTAGTAATTTGTACATCTCTTGATGTTACCCTCCCACTTGTGTCTTCTCTTTCTCGTTGCCTTTCAGCTTTTCTCTCTAATAAGGTTTTGATAGTGTATCTTTTCTTTTTCTATGTCCGAAATTTTTATTTGATTTTATTTTCTGCAGTATTTCTTTTTTTTCAGTACTAATTTGTATACTTCTTTATTTGTCTGCTTTTGTTTTCGTGAACACGGCTTATTTTTCTGTATATCCACATTCTCACAAACCTACTCCAATTTTGATCTTACCATCAATACCGAAAATCTGGTCGTACCAACCAGCTCCTGGAAAAGTATATGCAGAACCAAATACAGTGGAACTCCAATATTCGTCATTAATCCGTTCCCGAGGGGATGATGAATATCGAAAAAGACGAATATCGAACAATTTTTTCCCATAGGAATTAACTAAAAATGGATTAATTCGTTCCCGGCCTCGAATATTGCGTATCTATTCTATAACAAAATAAATTTTCACTTGAGAATCGATCTCCGAAATCATTTCAAACACTGTACAATTTAACTACTTACTTACTTACTTAATCCCGTCATGCCTAGTGACACATGGGGCTTCAGAAAGGACTTTCCATGCTCTCCTGTCCTGTGCAACCTTCAGCGCAGAGCCCCAGTCAGAGATGTGGTGTCCAGTTCCCTTCCATCATGCGCCTCCATGTTGTCCGTGGTCTGCCTTTCTTTCTCTTTCCTCTGGTGTCCAAGTGAGGGCTATCCTTGCAGGCATTTCTTGTCTCATTCTCATAACATGTCCGAGCTATTTCCATCTTTTCTTTTGAGTATGTCATTCATTGCCTCTGTCTTGTGTCTTGGAGTAGTTGGTTATTGGATATTTTTACTGGCCAAAAGATTCCCAAAATTCTGCGAAGACAAGAGTGGTGGAAAACTGACATCCTGCTAGTATCCCCTTTGGTCATCCTCCAACACCCTGATCCGTAGAGCAAAACTGGCAAACAATGCTTTATAGATTTTTGCTTGTGGTCCTATTGTAGATTTTGGATTTCCCATACTGGTTTCATTCTGAAAAAGGGTTCTGGCCTTACTCAGACGTGATTTATATCTTCCTCTGTGCCACCATTTAGTGTCAGTACGCTACCAAGATATGTAAAACTGCCTAACCCTTTCCAGTGTTTCATCTTCTAACATTACTGGTTGTTGGATTTCACTGTTTGTTATAATTTTTGTTTTTCCTGTGTTTGTTTTGAGGCCTACTGTCTTTGCCGTGGTGTGAAGTATTGTACTTTTCTCTTGTATATGTTCATATTTGTGTGACACCAGGCTTATCGTCTGCAAAGTCCAGGTCCTCAAGCATCTCGAGGGTTCCATCTTTTCCCTTTCTTGGTTTGTTGTTTTATGGCATTTTTAGCACCCAGTCAATTGTAATACTAAACAAAAGAGAGACATACATCCTGTCTTACACCAGATTTTACTGGGAATGTTTTGGGAATTCTTTAGGTTGCAGGAGAAATCTTTAAGAAGGGGGCTATGTGTTGAGTTTCTGCGGTACGCCGTATTGTCTCAGTATCTTCCATAGGCTGTCTCTGTGGACGCTTGAAGCCTTTTCAAAATCTATGAAGGATAGATATAGCCCCTTGCCACTCCCCACATTGTTCTAAAATGTTACGCAGGGTAAATATATGTTCATTTGTTCCTTTTCCTTTCCTAAATCCTGCTTGCTCCTTTCGTAGACACTTATCTATTGTTTTGTATTCGCATTATGAAAATTTTTTGCAGAATATCTTACTTGGGATTGAAAGCAAGGGATTCCTCTCAGTTTTTAATCTGTTAGGTCTCCTTTTTTGGGGTTTTTCACCACAGACCCTAGTCCAATCCTTAGGCAATTCTTCTTTTTCCCAGATATCTGCAAACAATGGCTCTAATATGTTTGAGCAAGATGGGATCGATTTTAAAAAGCCTCTGCTGCATTTCATCATTTCCGGTGCTTGTTGTTTTCAGGATCCAAAGCTTTACTATTTCTGCTTTTCTGGAAATTTGAGGTTGATATCAATATCCTGTGCGGCCGGTGATATCCGGGGATGTTCAGGATCGGGTCTGTTAGACATCTTCAAAGTGGGATGTCCATCTCATATCCTGCTCCTGCTCTGTTGTCAACAGTTGTCCAGGCTGTTTCTGACCGGCATGTTATGGTGTGTCTTTTCCCTCGCAAATTGTTTGCAATCTGTACAGTGGGGCAGATCATGTATTCTAGCTTTTTCGTATTTCCTGTCTTTTCCATAAATTGTCTCTTGTCTGTTCTAGCACTTTTTTTTACCATTTTGTTTAGTTCTGTATATTCTTTTCTTGCCTTATCTTTTTGACGTTCTGATCTAATGCTATTGATGAGATTTTTTTCTCCTTTCGCTTTTTGGATGATTCTGGGTCTGGCCACTTATCCACTTTTATGTTGTCCTTACTGGTTCCCAGTAAACTACTGCTAACTATTTTATATGTGCCTTTGATCGCATTCCATTTTCTTGGATACTTTCAGTTGGTGTTGTGTCTGACTGCTCTGACAGGATTTGAAATCTGTTCTTTAGTTCCACTATATATTTTGTAGCAATTTCTGTCTTTAACAGGTTAACATTAAAGTATTCTGTTCTTGTCTTGGCTTGTATATATGTTTTCTTGAGTTTGAGCCTGATCATGGCAACGACAGGGGCATGCGCCCACGTCAGCTCCTCTTTCACCTTTACATCAAGTAATGTCTTTCGCCATTTACTGTTGATCATAAAGTGGTCTATCTGGTTTTCATCTCTTCCATTTGGGGATATCCATGTGTACTTGTGTATGGTCCTGTGTGGAAACAATGTGCCTCCTATGATCAGTCTGTTTTTTAGACACAAATTGCCCCAACATTTCTATTTTCATTTGGGCGTGCCACATCCTCTTCCCCCTTATTGCTTCTCTGTGTCTTATTGTTTTCCCCTTTTGGTTTAGGTTCATTATGCACACAACGTCCTGAGCTGGAACCTTGTCCACTATTTCCTGCAACCTTCTATAAATGTGTTTTTGTCCTTCTTCGGCTTGTTAGTGGGGTAAGCATTGAATGATAGTTAGCTTCCTTGTTTCAATTTAAAACGGGCTTTCAAAAATCTTCATTAATCGGGTGCCACTCTAAGAGATGTTTATTCAATCTTTTCCTTATTATTAGTGCAACTCCTGCTGAATGATTCCTGCCCTTTCCTGAGTATAAGATGGTTTCCCTGTTCTAGTTGTCGTCTGTCCAAAGCCTGTCCATCTACTTTCGCTGACCCTAAAGTGTAATTTATAGTGTTTATCTCTTTTACCACATGTGATGTCTTTGTGGTCTCGAACATTGTTCTGACGTTCCAGAATCCATTCTTAGTTTAGCTTTTGACATCCAGCAGATTTGAATTCCAGCGTGGGCTTTGGGCTTTCACCCCTACTGTTCATGCTGACAGTGGTACTGTCTCAAGACCGCTGGACATCGAGAGCATTTTTTTCCTTTTAGTTTCTGTAACATTTTTTCTTTTTTTTGGGGCAGAGTTGTTAGCACTGGGGCCCAACCCCCAACCTGGAGGACCAGGAGGCCACATTTAGTCTGACCTCTCACCTTGACCTGACTGGCAGGGGTAACCTTCCAGGAACACAATTTAACCACAGCATTAACCAGCGACCCTAAAAAATACGAAATATCATTAATAATAAAAAAGAGTACACTAAACAAAAAAAAAAATTTTTAAAAAGAAATTTACCTTTGGAGAAAAAAATGATTTTAAAAGAGTTTTTATTTTTACAGACAGTAGGTTTTTTTTCGTCAAGATGAGTCCCCTTCCATTACGTCACGAATGTCACTCAGGCGATTGATTGATTCCAGACGATTCGCCAACACGATATCATCAGCACTTTTTTTTAAAGAATTTATCCAAGGTTGATTTTTTTTCTTTTTCTTTAGAATTTTTAAAAGGTGCCCAAACACGTCGTCATCAAACGAATTGATAGGGTTTACAATAGCGATGGGGGAGCCTTTTCCCCAATAAAACCTGCATTTTCCCCGAGAATATTTTTTATTTCACCACTAAACTGGGTCATCGTTTTTTTCCGTCTGAAAAATTTTTCACGCCCTTCTTTTTTATGGTTCGAGATCCCAGTTAAAACCCGTTTTTGTCCTCTAAAATTTTTCACATCTGCGTTGTCAATTCCAATCCCAGGATACCCAAAGAAAATTTCATCAAAATCTTTTTTTAAAACCCATCAAAGTTTTTTTTTCTGATACAAATTCCATACTTTTCCAGAGAATTATTGTTCTGGTGACTTGCCCATTTTTTATCAATTACCCTTTTAAAAATGTAGGATATTTATGTTTTTTCCCAAAAACCCCAAATGAAGTCAGTCTCTGAGGACCAAAACATCTTCAAACGGGCCCTGTAAAATTTTTTAAAGGAAATTACTTGTTGCCATGGTTAACGGGGGATTGATTTGGGGTAGATATTTAAGCGAATAAACAATCCCCATTTAAAAACATCTTTAAGGGGGAGGGGGAAGATTGTCCAAAATTAATAAAATTTTTCCTGGAAATTAAATTTTTTCTAGGTAAGTTTTAGTATTTTAAAGTTTTTATGAATCCATTAAAAAAAATTGACTAGTCACCAAGTTTCTATTTGATCGCCACATGACATTTAATCATTTTTTAAGATATTGTTTTTGCTTAAAGCCCTGGTTTTTCAGAATTGTATATGAGAAAGGGTTAATTTTGAACACACTAGCATTGCTAACAATTTAACCTGTCTTTAAAGGCTTATGGCCCGGCATTGAACTTTCTTCAATGTAGGCATTTTGGGCATCTTCCCAAAAAAACCCCCTTTCGTCGAAATTGAAAACCTTGCTGGGGGACATTTCTTCCACATCTACGAAGTTTTTAAAATCGATCACAAAAAGTTTAGCTCCTTCGCATTTGAACTTTGGTGCTATGTCTAACCACATGAAGCCTGTGGGGGTTTAAAATTTGGGGAAACCCCCAATACTTGTTTGGGGTTTTGCCCCCGGCCCAATGCTATGTAGTTTGAGTGTTTGTAAGTTGTTCTTTTGTTCCTTAAAAGTGTTCCTTTACTCCTTGGGGGAAAAGGGGGGTCTTTCTGATGTCATCAGTGCTTGACACTTGAAGAGGTGGTTGGGGAACTTTTAGATGATGTGACACAGTTGGCACCTTGGGGGTGTTGTGATGAATTTTTTTCGGATTATTAAGTGTTTTTTTGTCTGGAGTCTAAAAAAAGGTGCCTGACTTCTTGTAAAGGGGATGTTTTAATTAGTGGCATATGGGGTAAAATCCTTCCTGTTTCCCCTGGCCCATCTGTTCAGCCAAATTTTTATTTGTTGTCAAGGATTTTTGTGTAGAAGATTTTTCTGTGATTGGTTTTTCGTGTGACCCTTTCGGGCCATCTGTTTATCACCATGTGTTTGAAAGTCCAGGGGCCACCAAAAAATTTTTTATGTCATTTTATGTAATAAGTCTGTCAATATCAGGCAATTGGGGAAATTGATTTTCAAAATCCACCATCCCCTAGGGCTTGAAGGGCAAAATTAATCGGGGAAGATAATATGTTTTTTGGGCCCTTTATGGAAAGGCATCGAAAACAGCCCCCAGGGGGTACAACGGCCATGCATGAATTTGCCCATAATTAATGAGCTTCCCTTTTTTTTTTTTTTTTTTTTTTTTATTAGAAAAGGGGTTTTTTGGCATTTCAAATTTTTTACTAAATGACGACAGGTTCCAGCTTCAAAAAGTAAAAAATTTTTTTTTAAAACAATTTCTTCGACGCTTTTTTTTTTCCACCATTATCGTCACTAAAATTTTACGTCCCATAGTCACTAAATTTTTTGTAATAATAAATTGCAAAACTGAAAAAGATTAAAAAATAACAAGAGTTTTATTGCTTTAAAAAAGGGCTTGCCAAACAACGACAAAAAAAGGGCGATCAGCTGCTTTCCCCGGGTTCCGGAGGTAGGACGAATATTGATTTTCGAGAAATCGAAAAAATTTTGACGAAAAACTTTGGGAATATCGAAAAAGAATACTGGGGGGACGAAATTGGGAGTTCCAGTATTAAAAACAAACGGCAAGAAACTGAAAGTAGTGGAAGATTTACTTATTTGAAGCACACTGTTCCAAAATGTCATCTTTTACGATGAAATAAATACCAGAATCTCTAAAGCTGCAGCACTTTGGCAGACTACATAGAAACGGTGGCACAGATGTGGTATTGGCCAAACCACAAACTGAAGGTATATCGAGCTGTCGTGCTCCCAACCTTCTACACGCGGGAAACTTGGCCCGCATCAACGACACGCAAGGAAGCTAAACCACAGTCTGCCCTCAGAAAATAATGAACATCAAATGCTGGGATATGACCCCCAGACACAGAGGTCCTAATTAGGAGCTGCCCCCCCAGCATCTATACAATCTTGATGCAGTCCCGACACGATGGACAGGACATAGGCTCGAAAAGTCGGACGAAAATACCCAAACGACCTTTTTATGGTGAGCGAAGGAAACGTCAAAGAGGCAGAAAAAGGATTCAAAGAGACATTCAAGAACCCAATGAAATCCTTTGGCATCGATATCGACAACTGGGAGAATGTTGCTCAAGACAGATCAGCCTGGCACACTTCGTCAACACGGTTTTTGGGGCCCGTAGAGGCAGATAGAACAGCACGGATGGAACAAAAAAGTCAAAATAGAAAGGTAGTAAAACTTCCTAAGGCGCATGTATACCTTGCCCACACTATACAAGAAAATACGCCACATCGAGCTCACTAGTCATCTGGGGCACAAACAGACAAACTTAACGAACTCATTCCCTTGATGAAAATTGTTGGGACATCACCGGATGGGCGAGTATCATCATCATATCCATTTCAAATTCATAAATTAGCCTCCAAATGCTTATTGTTGTCCATGTTCCGACCATACACAAATCATCATCAATATGTGCGTATCCTTTATAGGACGTTGCCTCTTTGCAGCACATCTGAAATTCACTCTGTCTCTTGCTAGTTCACCCACTTCGTCGATGGTCATGTTCATGGTTTCTTTAATATCTTGTAGCCATCTTCTTCTTTTGTCTCTGGTCCTGGGACCCTGCCCTCTAGTAAATTTGATACACAAATACCGAGTAAATATAGCACTCGATAACCCTCATCTTTAGTTTATTTGTTATCTGTTTAGATAGTTAGTAACTCTAGCATGTCATTAAATGTTTTGCTATTCCTTATTATTTTCCAATATATTTTCCCCATCTGCTATCATCTGCAATCACATGCCCCAGTTATATTGTTTACTTGTCTCAGTAGTTCTCCGTGTAGTTTATATTTATTTTTGACTTCTATCCTTCTGTGTGATAACTATATTATTCGTTTTCAAATGTTAATGTCAAAATTAATAACAAAGATAAATGAACATGACAAATGATATTTTATCAATGAGAGAAAGTAGAAAATGGAAAATTTGAATATCTTGTTCACTCTAACAACAAATGGAAATGGACGGAGGAAATTAAAAGAACAAATATGTTTACAAAAATTAAACAACTAAAAACAGTATGGAACGGAACTGATAAGAAACAAAGATCAGAATACAAAGCGCATGCATATTCCCTAGTGGCAATGTATGGTGTAAGTATGGACATTTAATAAGGCAGTGGAAAACATATATGTGCTTTTGAATATTAGTGTTACAGAAGAGTCCTTCGTATATCTTGGACAGAGAAGAGAACAAATAGATCTATCCAGAAAGAAATCTAAATCAAAGAAAACTGGCTGATGCTACAAATAAAAAAGAGAAAGTTGAGATATTTTGAACATATAAACAGACATGAAGGGCTGGAAAAGATCATCATGGAAGGAGGCATACCAGCAAAGAAGAAGAAGAAGACCACGAGAAGATGGATTCAGGATGTAACTGATGGTTTGAACATGACGGCTGCAGAGGCAGGACATCTCCTATGAGAGAGAAATCTGGAGGACTGTTGGGCAAAGTTCTGCCAGGACAAGCTATTTGACGATAGAGTTTTTTTTTCATTTCTATCTTTTTATTCTCATAAAACATAGCACACCTTTAACAAGGTCTTTCTGCTTACGAATGTATACAACAAGAAGACACATTTTCCTCTCTTACATTGACATCAGTCGTTTCATTTCTTCTGCGTTGTAGTTAGTGTTTTTATGTTTGTAAAGTAAAACATATTTCGATTTAATTTGCTCTTTTACATAAATCGTTCATATGAACGGCTACAACAAAACAATATAATATTACTAGCTGATTAACCGGCTTCGCACGGATGAAAGTTGTTAGTAATCCTTGATAAGAAATTGCGTGACGTTCCAAGAGATGTCATCTTCTTCATCGATCTCTGGTCTTGCCTTTAATTTAATGTGAACCACACTCTGAGAAGTCAGCTTTCAGGTCTGTCAGGTTTCCCCAAAGTCTAGTTTTCAGGTCGACTGGGTGTGTCTACATGTAGCTTCATGGCTGCACAGGAGAGGACAGTATTGCAGGATATGCTCTGCATCTGTTCCGCCTTCTGATACTGGCAGAGAGCTGTTTGACTTATGCCTAGTCTACATAAGTGTTTGTTGAGTCTGCAGTGTCTGGTGCGTAGTCGAAATATAATGACCTTATCCGTTCTGCTTAGGTCTTTAGGAGTCTTTTCCATAATCGTATCCAATGTTTGTCTTCCAGTCTATTGCAGATTTCTCGTATGAAGTTTTGACTCTGAAAAGAAGGGTTGTGGTAAATTTGCTCTTTGGCACTGTCATCCTTAGCTAAGACATCGGCACTCTAATTGCCTGCAATGCCACAGTGAGATGAATGAATGCTTCATTCTTCAACAAAGACCATTTGGCAACTCGTGCTATTGCTCGTCGTCTGGCGTCTTGCTTGAGTCGGACTGCTGTTTGTTGAACTGTCTCATTTGATCGATTATTAGCTCGCGTGTTCTATTAGCTTCAAGTCCAATCAAAGTAGCGTCTTCGTTTTCTTCCGCTCTGAAAATTATCATTCGGGAACTATTAGCGATGTCGAATCTGCGTTGCATTTTCGTTTTCTTCAACTACATTTTCTATAGATCTACGTGCTGCTTTTTGTTTACTGTCAATGCTGGCCTGACTGAAAAGCGTTCTTTTCTTAGGCGGCATTGTATATAATATTTTTACAATAACAATAGAAAAGGACCTGCGGAATTTTGACAAAACAGAATAAGTATTAAACAATTTTATTGAAAGTTAACACATAAAACGTTAGCACACAAACCTAATATTAATGCACTTCAAAAGTTGATGTTAGATTGAGCTTGGACCATTGAAAGTTTCCGCTGTCAAACAAGCCATTTATCGCAGGAAATGACAAAGCGTATCTAACGGTAGTTACCCTTCTTCAACTATAGGAAAATATATTTGGTAGAGGTCACGTGGTGACTACCACTACCGGAACGTAAAATGTTGTTGGATAGACATATCAGTTATGTTTAATTAATTTTTTTTAACGAATATTGACCCGATTTCGAATCAATATTCGAAATTATACAGTTTTGCGAAATCAACGCAAACGAAAAAAACGCAATTTTTATAGCGTAGTTTGAAACAGGTCATTAAGGACGCAATCCATGCCTATATTGAAGAGACTATCATACATTGTGGATTATATCCTTCTTACTCATAGTCGGAATATAACAAATATAATGGATCGGACATCAAGAATTGTTTTTTTAATTTCTAAAACGAATATTGATCCGATTTGAAACTGTTTCTTTAGTTGATCTAAACTTTTAATGATAAAATTTTGCTAGAAAAAATGGTATTTTGGATGTAACTGAAGCCGTGTATAGGCGAACAGCACATCCTGACACTATGAATATATAGTATATATATATATATTTATATATATATATATATATATTAATATATATATATATATATATATATATATATATATATATATATATGATATATATATATATATATATATATATATATATATATATATATATATATAAGTGCGGCTCGTGATCATTTTTATGGTAAAAACATTTTTTCCGATAAATCGGTTATTGATTACTATTTTAATTTATAAAATAAAATGCCATTATACTTATTTTGTGGGTCTGGCACACTGGTTCTAATGACGAGCGCCACTTTTATATATATGTATATATGCTTTTCAATTGATCATCTTATCCTTAAATGTTCTTTTCTTTCATGCAGTCAGACATCAAACCAAATTTTATTAACGACAGCAAGAATAGGTCGGAGGCTTTCAAAATCGACTTAGAGATAGTCAAGAATCATGACGATTATGTCTACATTCTCTGTTCTTCATATCTTGATACTTTTGAAACTTCTAAGTCTGCCTCGTGCTATGATACAGAGAGGCGCATCAGCGGAACCGTAATGGGGTGGCATAAGCAGCACAATCAAAATTACAATTGAAGGTTATTTTGAAGAAAACAGATTTAAGGGGCTGCATTTCGAAGGCTTGCATCATACTGAGAAATTATACCGCATGGTCCTGGAAACATCTGTCCATTTATTGATTATATCTATATCATAAATTCCAGTTAAATAAATGTATTAGCTTTAACACGTTGAATATATACAATCTTAATCTCTGTTCAAGTTTGAAGTCTAGAGATTATCACTTGTTATCTTTTCAGACATGAATATCAATCGTTTCTCTCGTGACCTGTTGTCAACAATTGCCGACTTATACGATTATAAAATTTGTTATCATGTGCCTATACTTTGAATTTAACTTGAGATAAAATAGAAAATGTATAGAACATCCTAGGGAGCTGAATACAAACGATACTGCCCAAATTGTGATGTTAAAATTGTCTTCCTTTCCAGAGTTTTTTCCCGAAGCGATGGACAAAGTTAGTGATTAACTTGGTATGTTACTTAATGTAAGTGTTATCGATAGGTATAAAACAATTTCAATAGTCTCTCTCGCGGTTGGATAACATCGATAACGTTTTGTTGCCTAGAGATAGATGTTTTTGAGAAGTGCTTGGAGATTGAACATTTGACGAAGTTTGTCGAATTTTGAGAAACTTGTAGAGAATATCCATCCATACTGCAGATACAATAACAACAGCTTGAGAGATACCCCATACAAACACACCGAATGCTGTATCAAGTATTAGTTCGTATAACGCGAGTTCTCCAACAATGAATGCCATCGATACATGTTCTGATGTCTCATTCAACGATGTATTTGTAATTAATAGCATATCTCTGAATTGATTTTATTGGTAACTAAACAGTGTATGTGATTAATAATATATAATGTAAATTGTAAGTATGAAGATAATACATCGGGATCTTGTAAAGATATGTTTCACTTTCAATGGAAAAACCACACAGAAACATCTTTCGGTTGATATCATGGCAGTGATCCAACAAGAAATTCCATGGATTATGGTATAGGTCCACTGAAAAATGACATTACCTAAATGCATGGCATCAACAGGATTGTTAGGTACATATATCTATTCAAAACAGATAGCTTAGAGTTGTATGCTTGTAACAAGGTAATCGTAAATGATAAAGCAAAGAGCTCCATACTCATGCTGTCTTTGAGACCAAGTTTGAAAGAAGATGATCATATTCAGGAGGTTAGTGGTCATCCCAAAACAGAAATAATGGTCGGAATAATAATGTTTAAACGACGTGGACGTTACCATAACGTCATCACCACAATCTGGGACGTCTTGTATACGTTATTAGTTGCAGTATCTTGGTGATGCCTGACCAGCATATAAGCATCAGACATTGTGTGTATTTAAAATGTTCAGCAGTTGTTAACATAGATAGATGACTATTGATGTAACAATACACTACAGTCAATTAAGCTTAGGCTACAGCTTACCAAACTACCGGTGTAACATCCATAATGTAGTCAATTTCTTAGTTTTATATCTCTTTGTTAAATATGAGTAGTTCTATTTTGAATTTGAAAAATATAGAATGCATTACCAAGCTAATGTAAGTGTTATCTCAACAATATCAGCTTTTTAAAACTGTGTGTTTATTTGATATTGAATTAAACATATTTGTTATTAGACACTTTCTTTCAATCATAGACCAGAGTCCGGTTGTTTATATTAGAATGTTTAACTCTATAAATATCGTGAGCTGTATAAAGGTGCTATATATCCTTCATTCATACCATCGACCTTTGAAACTATCTTTATATTTCTGTAGTTTTGCATTAACTTATCCACATTTTAAATATAATTACATGTAGACATATAGAAGAAGAACCATGCCCGTTTATTATTCATATATTATTATCTATAGATCGTGACATCCACTTCTTCTCTCTTCTCTTCCACCATTTACTCTTTATAGAAATGTTGGGGAAACAGAGTGATCTTGTGTGTGCTTATTGTGCTTGTGTATGTATCATGTCATAGTCATTCCTCTGATATTTGATGTGAGTTTGCGCTTTAAAAATCGTTTTATATATCTTGGTCTCAACAATTTTGCATTCCTAGGTGTCTTGTATTTTTTTTTTAATGACACGTGAAGAGACACTTGATAGTTGACAAGAGTTGATTGTAAAATCTTTCCAAATTAATCCCACTCTAATCCTTCATTTAATAACATATTCACAATATGCAATCTTATAGTAGGAAATACACTAGTTGGCAGGAGGTCTAGACTGTCTAGTACATACGATGTAATTCATTGATGCAAAGAGACAGAAAGACACAAAGATGTTGAATCTGTACAACAGCAACAACATTCACATATTTCATATCAGTAAAATATTAACTACTGGAACATCTTAGAATGTCATAGAATGTAACTAATTTAATTGTTATAACAGTACAGTCATGTATCTACAGCTTGTGTTTGATTCATCAATAGGCCTATATGTGACAATTTTAAAATCTACAGTTTAATTTTAAGGCCTACATATCAATTGCAAGATGACAAAGTTAATACAAATTATTTCACTACAACTATTTGTCTTTAATGTTTATATATACAATTTAATTTACATTTACATCTAATTCTCTTCACAAGTCACAAGGGAGTTATCATTGTTTTATATTTACGAAATGATTATAAATACACTATGAATAATGAAAAGGAACATACTTTACTTTAAATTTTATGAACGCAAGTCACTTATTAACTGGACAATAAGCAAATATGTAACCATGCGTAAAGTCGACTGTTGCCGTTTGTGTTTTTAAAATTATTAAATACGCACATACATACAGTAGTTGATTACTCTCAACGTTAGAAATCCCATGATTATAAAGTAGTAAATAGTCATTGTTAGAGGTTGTCATATTCTAAAAAAGAAAACAGGATGGCACACAGAATGACAATTATCGTAATTAAATAATATGCTTTACTGTCTGTATGAATAATTCATCTGAATATAGCTATAAATAAACATATAATTATATTAGCAGCTACTGAGTCTCACGTGGAAGATGAACATATTCTATATGACTGCACTATTGACTGTAATATAGACTGAACTATTGACTGAACTATGCTAGAGTTTAATTAGAAGAAATGTTTTACGTTTCATAATTACAGGCAAATAGTGTTAGAATAAGATGACACTGAGACTTGTGACATAATTATATTGCGTAGTTTAATATTTGTCCTGACACCGACAAGTACATATAACGTATGTATCTGGTAAATATAATAACAGTTCTGTTGCTACAACGTAGCAGTGTAACACAATGCATTGAAGCTGAGATAAAGTATTTGTTGAGAGATTAACAATATTATCATAGATGCACTGTGTATGATATATTATACAGTTAGCGCCCGGTTAGTCTCTGTGGCTTAGTGTTAAGCTATTTACTGAGTTCCTAAATTCCTAGTTTGAATCCGGACTGTGTCGTTCTGTTTACGAATACATTTTTCTAGACATACCTAGAATTGCTTGTCAGAGCTACGGAGACCAAGTATGTGCAAATCTCGTAGTGACATTATTTCTGACTAGGACACAGCCATGGAAAACCGGGGATCAATCCTTCGTCTTTTAGACCATTGAGACTGCTCTCTCTTCTTCTCTGGCTCATCAACTATAGCTCTAGTTATGTTATTTTTTTTTCTGAGGGTGTGTTCAATCCATATTTTTATTCTTCCATCATTCTCAATTGTATTTGTCCTTTCTTTTACACAGTTCTGTATTTGTTATCACTTTTGATCATCTGATATGAGCTTGTATCGACTATATCAGTTGTTGAATTGTTTGCATTTAGATACATGATATTAGAATCACGTAGCCATGATTGTATAATTATTATGGACATATTTACAAATAATATTAAAGCTGTCAAGACATCTATACATATAAGACTAGAGATGAATTACATTGTATGTTTGTCACAATTTTTTAAAGATATTTGGACATCCTGCGGACTTGAAATTTGGCAAGAGGGTAGCTTTTATACATGGAAAGATGTAAAAATTATGAAAGTGGACTATTTGTTCGTTTTTATAACCATTTCCAACTTAACGCAAATGGTCATCATGTATAGAAATCGCCGAAGATGTATATCCATGTTTTACGATGCGGTCACGTGACTTTCCGTTCACGTGATCACAGCAGTCGATCATATTTGATGCATGAAGTTAATACATTATAACGTATTTTAAACACATTTCGATAAAAGCATGTAGCGTAGGGATAAGCATTCTGTAAAACATGCATTAGTTCGTGCCTCGATTGGCTCCGGCCACCTTTAATTTTTTTTTTTTTTTAAACACATCGATAAGTTGATAATCCGAATAAATTTAATTTGCAAATGTTATTTGTCCACTCACTGGAATTCTATTGTATCAGGTTACTGAATCGGAATGGATGACAGTTTCATCTTATGTGGTCAACCGACAAAGTTTTCCCACCAAGCATGGAGATAAAACGTATTGTTTTTAATGGGATGAAGCCGATTTGAGGCAACGGGCATGTTATAAAGGACGTAACAACTAGATGTAAACTAAATTCAAGTGAAAAACGGTAAACTCTAGTACACATTTTTTTTTCCTCGATCCAGAAGCACTTGAGCTTTCAGTTCTTCGGCTCGATGCCATGGACATCGTAGCCCTTCGGTTCGGTGCCACGAACACTGTAAATCTGGAGAACCTGTGGTTTTTCTGCCAGCCCGTGGAATTGAACCGCACTCACATGGGGTTTGATAGTACACAATAAAAGACATCAAACTAGTTCACAATCCTATTATACAGGGAACCTCATATAAACATATCCGTACTGAAACAACAGAAGTAAAACCTCATTATTTTTTCATAGTTCGTTCCAAAATTGTGAATATCTTATCGACTCGATATAACTATCCACTTCTATTGATAACAGTCGTGACCTTACATAAGAGTATATTTGCTTATCTAAACATTTAGTGCTATAAATGTTACTATTTGTTATTAGTAAAATAACAGCGATGTTGATTTGGTATACATGTAGAGCTTAAATAGTAGGGTAGTCAAGTATTCTTGTAATTACGCATTTGCGTACAAACATACAATCAGACCCAGTGAAAATCGGAAATCCCGTGGAATTAATCATTTTATACTGTATTCGAATGATTGTCATTAGCAGAAATGATTTTGACGTGTAGATGCTCATTACAGAAGGTTACTGCACAACTGTATATCTACTTCTGCAGAGAGACTTTAAGAAGAGAACATACGCATTCTTGGTATAGATAGAAAGCATGTTACCGTTGGATAAAACAGGACAATGATGTCATGATGATCACAGGCAAGGTTGAAACTGAAAACTGATGATTTCGATCAAAGATGTTATGTAGAGATTCAAACATGTTTAAGACAAACGGTGAGTTACACTACGTAATTGAAATCACGTCCATGAGTCAATGTGATGTTGATATATCTAAAACCTATTATGAGAGTTGTTATAATAAAGTTGCCACTGGTTATTTTCGAGAAATCTAGTCCGGCTGGAATATAATTTCAGGAAAAGCACCTGATAGCTGCAAATATTTATGGCAAATACGTGAGAGTAGTTGAAGGATACGATATTATATCTAGACGAATCGGGTAAATGCTCAACAAACTTTTATAAAGAGTGGCAATCATTGACGGAAATCTACGAGTAGGGAAATTCAGAGCAACATATCGTGATAGGTCATCAGGCAGCAAATCAAATGATCTTGTAGTCATGAAGAACGTCTTTTAAGTACTGTCACAGACGTGAATCACAGCCAGGTTCTACATGTTAGAGCCTGGCTGGATCACGCCGATATGAAAGAAGTTATTTTTAGGTATTATTAGCGAATACACTTGCCCTGCTCTAAATAGGCAGTCATATATGGTAATGGACAATGTCCCTATCATAATGTAGTGTACATGCAGACAAAATTTCACCTCATCAAGCACAAAACATGACACCATGAGTGTGTCTGCAAAAGAAAATGTTTTTTTTTGCTGCAAGAATTTAAAAACAGAAATGTTGCAACTGGTGAAGTCAAAGATTTATATAATTGATAAAATCATTGCTGAGCATGGCCACACGTCTCTTTGGTAACCACTTGCATTCCCATCTCAACCCCACTGAACTTGTGTGGGCTGCAGTCAAAGGTCAAGTTGATGCATTAAACAAGACTTTCAAACTTTGTATGTAAAAGTCGAAATATTCAAATAGATGAGACTGCAGTAAAACTATTTGATTGGCAAAACACGTAACCACAAAGTATTGTAGTTCTACAAATTAAAAAACAATGACAAAATACAACAACGTTTCGACCAACAAGGCACTTTATCACAAACGAACAACAGAAGTGACAAATTAAAAAAATGTAGACCAAAACAAACGTTTCTAATGAAAATCTGGAATAAAACAATAACGAAAATGAATGTAACACAAAAACACATAAAAACTAGAAATAGAACGGAAGAGAAACAATGAAAATATAGTAAATATATACTTGAATACATGCAACATATGCCCATTAGATTACAAGGATAGGAAGAGAAATACTACAGAAGATAGAAATGTAATACGTTGAGCCCATGTGGTCGGAAGGTACATACAAAGAAATCAACCGATTCTCCAGAGCAAATCGACTGCGATCATCCGAGGAACATGATCGGATGGCTGTGACCGACATCGCGAGTCTCTAATGGCCAGTATCATTGAAATGGTGCTACAGGTCACAGAGCATTGGTATATTCGGCAAGTGTTGGGCGAATCGGTCACTGAGCTCTTGCCTGTCTCGCCGATATTCACCTTGTTACACGCTTACAGATAATGGCATAGATAAGATTATGGACTGCATGTGAAACCATCGTCAATAAGAAATCGTGCTAAAGGAAAAGATACAGTATACTGACCATGTGACATAACTGTCTCATAGTAGTGATTTATATAGCTCTTAAGCGTGTTCTAGAATAAATTGAACAGTTTGTATTGAGGAAAACCCAACTTTACGTAGACCTACGATAATTAGAAGAGAGGTTAATTAGTTGTGAGAAGTCACTTTTGTAGGATAGGAAATGAATCTTAGAAAAATGTGACAGAGGATGTAATGTTGTTAGTATTGGAAGCAAAAAGGTTAAAGTAAAAATATAATATATACAGTTATAGTGTTGTATTTCAAAGGACCCTGACTTTAGGTAGAGACAATGAGATTTATGACTGGGAAAACGGTAATTTGACCATTAAGGTTTGACAATATAAAACAAATGAGAGACAAAAGAAAGATAAGTAGGACAAAATAAAGAAAATATGCTCTAAATCAGAACAAGATAGAGACTCGTAAGAACTAGCGAGGACTTAAAGAATTAGACAAGAATAATACCTACTTAGATAAGTACCTGATCAGTGGACCAGATGTACATATTAGATGCAGAGAAACGTCAATAGAATCAACGAAGAAAACTTTAGAGATAGAATGAATTAGATGATAAATAATCTAGAACAGATCATTAGCAGTGAATATCTGTTCCTGAGAATGTAATGAAACTATTGAGAGTCACATGTCATTTAATTTGAGAAATAAAATGAAGAAATTCTTGTGTATCAAAGAGGAATTGTCTATTATTGTGTGAAAGATGAGAGCTGCATTATGCAAAAAATGAAACAAGAGTTACTGTCAGCAATTCTAATGCCATACTGTACCACTGGTTCCGGTGCTTCCCCTGTGGTAAAATTCCTTATTTTCTCTCTTACAGGAAATTTGAAGCTACTATGAAAGATGTGTGTATGTATGTTATATGTGTATACATGTGTGTATGTATGCTGTTGTTTCATCTCAAATATACAAGAACAAAACAGTTATCGCAGTGTTTGCAAACACTGTTCGATGGAATCTGGCCTGATTATTCTGTATTCAACAAAACGAGTGTTTGTGAAAGACACTCCTCAGTAAGCTCCTTTTGAAGAGCTAGCTGGTTGTGTTCTTAATAAGTTCACATTTAGGGCTAGAAATGGATGCCCAGAAATTTCACAAAATGTGACTCCTTTATATGATCTGAGTGGGCTTAATTAAGTAAGATGAGCGGAAAGACAACAAGCGAGCTCTTCAGTTCAACTGTTTCAAACATGGCAATGGGATGACATCTTTCCTGAGAGAAGATTTCACTGTGTAAGACAAAAGAAACTGATGATGTAGAATAATGAAAGACTCTAGGAGTAATCTTAGGAGATCAATGCAGATAAACTTTAGCACTGAATTAGGAGATCAATGCAGATAAACTTCTGCACTGAATTGGAGAATCAATGCAGATAAACTTTCACTGAATTAGGAGATTCAATGCAGATAAACTTTGACTGAATTAGAGATTCAATGGATAAACTTTGCACTGAATTAGAGAATCAATGCAGATAAACTTTGCACTGAATTAGAGATTCAATGCAGATAAACTTTTGCACTGAATTAGAGATAATGCAGATAAACTTTGCACTGAATTAGGAGAATCAATGCAGATAAACTTTGCACTGAATTAGGAGAATCAATGCAGATAAACTTGACTGAATTAGAGAATCAATGCAGATAAACTTTCACTGAATGTACAAAAGCATTCTTCTTCATTCTTCTTCTTCTTCTTTGAGCGCTCCATATCGGCCACTTGTCAACCACACTGTGTGATTTGTATGTGATATGAGCCTAAGAGCGATTGTACGTTGTGCCAGTTATGCTACAGGTCGGCCAACACATCCGATTTCTGCGCTGCTTTTTATTTACTAGGTAGCATCCTAGTGACTACACTCAGTCGTCTCATCTTCTTCTTCTTTGCGTTTGTTCTTTACGACCGATTTTAATCACTTTTGTGATATGTTTGATCTTGCCAAGAACGTGTATACGTTGCATATTGGTTTGGTAGGCCTCTAAACGCATAAGACTTCTACACGTTTATGACACATGCATCCGATTTCAACCAAACCTCCTTAGTTGCCTCTACGACAGTGTGGCAGGTAAGAGTGGTTCTATTCTTTACACCCCAAATTTGGGCCCTGGTAACCACTCGGGCGAGTCGTCTCTTATGATATGAATTGTAGGTCGCAGTGATACTATTCTTTGCTTCCCTTGCGGGCCCTGGCACCACACAGGCAACTTCTTCATTCAATCTCAGATGTCAAGTTAAACATGTTCAAAGAAAGCAGTGGTCCGTCTCAGATTCAATTCAGATGTCAAGTACATGTTCAAGCAGTGGTCCGTCTCAGATTCAATCTCAGATGTCAAGTTAAACATGTTTAAAGAAAGCAGTGGTCCGTCTCAGATTTTAATATTTCCAAAGAGCTTGTCATGCACTGGGGATGGCCACATTAGTCTTCTCTGCTCCTCATAAAGTGAACATTTTTGACATGCTCATTTTTTTAACTCCTGTGTATATGGAATATGTTCATTTAGCAAAATGGTTATTGCAGTGCCCTGTGGATGTATGGTGTGAATAGGTTTCATTGGTGTCTATGAAGATGATTAATAGACAGAGTCTCTCCCTTGATTCACTCTACTATGTCAACAATTCTTGGCATGAAACTCAACTCTTGCATGCATTCTGAATAGGCAGTTTTAATCCATTTGCAACATTCTGCTTCTAATTCCTTTCTGTACTAGTATTAACAGCAAGTCCTCCTCCTCAGCAAACAATAGGACTCACAATTAATATGAAAAACAAAAGAATGAGAAATAACCAGCAATCAGAAAACTCAATTATGTTACAAAATGAAATCATAGAGGAAGTTCTTCTTCGAACGCTCCATATCGTTACTGGTTACTAACTGACGTCACTGCACTCTGGACAGACCCATAGGTGCTCAGTTTCCCCAAACAGATATAGAAGATTATGCATATTGATGGTTCCCGTGGTTCGCTGATTAAACACACCTCTCACTCTGCCCTCAGGCATCCAGTTCTACTTGTACAACGGGTAACCCCAAACTGCCTAAATCGTTTGATCGATTCAACATCGATTTTAGTGTCCTCATCCAACAGACACGCGTGAAGAGACGAAGAATATCCCTTTATCCATCTTCAATTTCCCAATAATCGATGCTGTTGATGTGCTCAGCCGCTCTCTCATTACCGTAAACACCCTCATGCCCTGGACAGTATATCCACGTACGCCTCTGGAGGTTAGAAACTTCTATAGACGACATCACTCATACCGAAACCTGCCCTTCGGGACCTTGGAAGCATCGACTGAGAGTCAGATACAACAACAGCTCCAGTAAATGAAGTCCCTGAGAGCCAATGGAGGGCTGCAGTAACGGCTTCAACCTCCATCCTCATACTAGAATTAGTTGTCCTGTACGCTCCACTTCGCTCTGCAACAACCCACCAAGCGCATTAGCCAAGAAACCCATCAGGGCTTCTCACCACGATGAACCGACCCATCGGTATATACAACAACATCATCATCCCTTGTCTTATCTTCTATCAGCTGCTTAACTGCGAGATCAGCCTTCATGCTGCCCCAATCCTACACTTCTCCGGAGTAATGCTAACGTTGAGATAGTTGGTTGTGCTACCATCTGTTGGGATCAATTCTTCCCTTATGGTAGGGTGCATAGACCACTTGTTAACCACACTGTGTGATTTGTACGTGATCTGAGTCAAGAGCGATTATACGTTTCACCCGTTATGCGCCTACAAGTAGACCAGCACATCCGATTTCGCGATGCTTTTAATTTACTAGGTTGCCTCTTGACATGTCATGTATGTTTGCAGGATGCTCTTTGCTTCTTTGCGGCCCCGGCATCACATGGATTAGATAGAGGAAAGGGGACTCCTTAGAGTAGTTGATAGTAGCTCGGCCTGCTAGCCGGGAGACGCCTCATAGCTCGGGTTCGAACCTACTGTCCGGCATTTGTTCGAGTCCCTGGTCTTACTCAGGACGATAAAGGGGGTACCTCTGAAGTCGGAGAAAATCTGCCTGTATGGCGAGGGAATACTAATTACGAGTACACTGAGCACACGGCTGCCAGTGTAAAGTAATTTACAATGTGCACGTGCTGCCATTGTAAGAAATTGGAAAAATGGATTTACGCAAAATCAGTTTCAGAGATGAAACTTCGTCTGAGATGAAAGTGACGAAGAAAAAAAAAGATAGAGGAAGTTCAGGATTTCGTATACCTGAGAAGTACAGTATCACAGGATGATGATTCGGAAAACGACATCATTGAAAACAAATCAAGAAATAAAGTCAAACTTCCTCCATGCTCAACTTTCTTTCTTTTCTTTCTCCAACCCTGTTTTCCTAACAGCGTTAGGTCAGGAAGAGATTTCAAACAGGCCTTGTGTGCGCTTCGTAGATAGTGTCTTTCGTCGCCACTGTTATCTCTGAGGTCCATATTTTGTGTGACCTGCCTTTGTTTTGTATCCATTGTATCGGACAGCATTGCTTTTGAGATGACTGTCTGTTGGTAATCTGCTATGTGGCGAACCATTTAATTTGTTGTTTCTGATAGAGTTAGTACTGATGTTGTACCCACTTTTCAGTACGAAACTTCTTTTTATGAAGTTACAGCGTAGTGGAAAGTCAAAAGATTAAATCTTAAAACAAAACTTAAATTATATGAAAGCAGTGTCTGGGTAAGATTATACAGTAGTGAGTGCTAGAAAATGAAAACAAATCATATAACGCAGGAGACATTTCAAATCTGTTTTTCTTCCGAGTTCTCACTAGATTGGGATTTCGGATTCTCAATAAAGGCAGCCGTCTGCCTCAGATTATCAGCCACGCCATACAGTTTAACTTGGCACAAACTAACGAGCAATCTTTGCACGCTTGCAGAACAGGTTGGTCTCCAGATTAATTCTGCCAAGACCAAAATTATGGACCTCACAAACTCGACAGACAATATCGTAATAAATGGCCAAACACTGGAGAAAGTTGAATATTTTACATATTTGGGTAGTAAGTGCCAAACAACGGAGATACTATGAAAGAAATAAACTCCTGTATTGCTATAGCAGCTAGTGCCTTCACTAAATTAACGAATATCTGGCAATCAAGACCTTAGTATATGCACAAAAAGTTAAATTATTTAGGTCATGTGTGATTCCTGTACTGACCTACGTTGTGAAAGTTGAAATCAACAAAGAAAATTGATAAGAAACTGGACAGCTTTGAGAATAAATGTCTCTGAAAATTATTAAAGTAAAATGGAGTGATTTCGTTTTCTAACAACACAGTGAGAGATAGAACACACCAACAACCCGTATCAAATATTATAAGGAAACGAAGGTGGAAATATTTAGGTCATGTTCTAGATCAGACGAAAAGAGACTAAATCGACAAGTCCTTATGCGGTCACCAGTTGGGAAAAGTAAACGTGGAAGACCAAAGAACACTCTTCGAAGAACCATCCAACAAGAAAGTAAACTATTGGGATGTAAAACCACAAGATCTCAACTGTTAGCAACGAAACCGCATCACATGGGATCAAAATCTCTGCCCTATGTGCCGCTTTGGCACAGAAAGGAACAAACTAACTAACATACAGTTTGTTTTGCGCTGGTGTAAGGGCTATCTCTTTTTTCCCCAGGTCTGATTTTGGGGGAGAAGGGGGAATGCTGTTGTCAACTGCCCCAAATGGGTCCATCTTAACTTAGTGTACAGGTGGTGTTCATTTTAGGACCATCCGGGGGGGAAGGCTGTCGGGTTCCCTTTTCTGGACAGGATAAATCTATCGCCTTGTGTTTTAGGTGTTCTTTCCCCATTTTTTTTGAGTGTTTTTTTGGGATGGTTTTTTTTTCATAGCTAACCATATTTATCTTAGTTCCTTTCTTAGCCAGTTGTCAGCATTTTCACTCCTTTGATCTTAAAAAGGGGAGATCCGTGGTTACACCCTCCAGAAAAATTTTAAGGGGTATCCTGCAAATTTCTGGCCAAAAGCAAATAAAAAGTTTTAAAAATGAACAAACTGTGATAGTGGGAGACCACCCCTAAAAGGCAAAGATGGAGGGGATTGGCATATATGTCTTATGCCAGGGGGACAGAGGCAAAACAGCCCCCCGATGGACAGTGGAAAAAAAAAGGCATGGCCAAAGGAAACATGGAGAAATTGGGAAAAGGGAGTTGATAGATTGTCCCCTACATGAAAAACGGGTAGAAAGGTGGCAGCAATGGAAATCTTATGGAAGTTATTTTTACAAAGGAGTGAAAATACCAGACGCAAACAAGACCGGGCAAAAAAGGATAAAAAGCCAGCCTGCATTTGAACATGTCATTTTGTAAGCAAAGGGGGATAAGCTGCCACAAAGCGAAATTTTCCCAGGTCATAGTACAAACCACGCTGCTGTACGCAGGGGAAAGGACAGTGTAGGAGACACAAAAAAAACTGATTTCCACACAAGCTGTCTAGCAGAATACAAAAAATAAACTGGCAGGAAAAAATTAGATAGGAAAGTCCCCGGGGACCCCAAAATCAAAATGGCAAAAGGGCCCCAAAGGGAGAGGGGCCCGTAAATTGCTCAGATCCCTGAAAAACGCATCCCCAAAACAGTTGATATATGGCTAATTGGGGGAAAGGGCCCTGGGTGGACAAAAAAATCCCTAAAGACACTCAAAAAGTTTCTAAATGCTTTGAAACCACGGTAACTTTGAAAGATCGTAAAGGGCGTTTAAAACAAAAGAGGAACCCCCAAGCGAGAATCATCGTGCTAGACACAGAAAAACGAGCAGAGAAAAAAGACAGAACACGACATGTTTTCCCTTTGATCATTTATGCCTACCTTTTAGGGATTGTGCTAAAAGGGATCTACAGTCACCTCTGCACACACCAGAGAGGTGCAGCAGCACATGTCTGAGATTTTACATCCCCAGGGAGGTAAATTTTATTATTATTAGAAAATAGTATCATTTGAACAAAAAAAGTCAAGATCAGTCAAAAAAAAATTTTATTAACAAGTATGAATAAGTAAAAAAATTTTATTGAAACAAGTAGGGTTAAAATAAAAAAAATTTTTATTGAAACAATATGATACAATAAAAGAATTTTATTGCAACAAGTATGTATCAATAAAAGGAAATTTTATTCAACAAGTATGCATACGTTAAAGAAATTTATTGCAACAAGTATGCATAAGAGTAAAAGAATTTTATTGAAAAGTATGCATATCAAGTAAAGAAATTTTATTAACAATTGTATGCTATCAAGTAAAGGAATTTTATTGCAACAAGCTATCATTATGTAAAAATTTATTGCAACATGTTTTTGCATTATCAAGTCAAAAGAAATTTTATGACAAGATGCATATCATATAAAGAAATATTAAAGTATGCATATCAAGTAAAAAGAAATTTTATTGAACAAGTATGAATCAAGTAAAAGAAATTTTATTGCAACAAGTATGAATCAAGTAAAAAGAAATTTTTTGGGGCAACAAAGTAGCATATCAAGTAAAAGAAATTTATTGAACAAGTATGAAATCAAGTAAAGAAATTTTATTGCAACAAGATGCATTATCAAGTAAAGAAATTTATTGCAAAAGGTTAATCAAGAAAAAGAAATTTTAGCAACAAGTATGCTAAGTAAAGAAATTTATTGAACAAGTATGATATCGTAGAAATTATTGCAACAAAGTATGCATATCATAAAAGAAATTGGCAAAAAAGTATGCATTAAGAAAAGAATTTTATATGCAACAAGATGCTATAAGTAAAAAAAATTTTATTGCAACAAGTATTGCATTAAGTAAAGAAATTTTATTGCAAAAGTTGATATCAAGTAAAAAAATTTATTGCAACAAGTATGCATATCAAGTAAAAAGAAATTTATTGCAACAAAGGTTGCTAACAGTAAAAGAAATTTTATTAAAAGGTATGTCAATAAAAGAATTTTTTGCAAAATATGTAATCAAAAAGAATTTATTGCAAACATAGGGATATCAGCAAAAGAATTTTATTGCAACAAGTATGCATATCAAGTAAAAGAATTTTATTGCAAAATTAATTATATAAATAAAAAATTTTTATAAGATATATAAAGTAAAAGAATTTTATTGCAACAAGTATGCATATCAAGAAAAAAGAAATTTTATTGCAACAAGTATGCATATCAAGTAAAAAAAATTTTTATTGCAACAAGATGATATCATAAAAAAAAAAAGAACAACATATCAATAAGTCTTATGAGGAAAATCAAAAAAATTACATTAGTTGATTTATATTGTATGTCCAGCTCTTTTGACACTTTTGTCTTTCAGAATTTACAATGTGAACATTTAGGGAGAACCATAATAGTACAGCTTTAGTGTGGGTTATTGTTGCACCAGAGATGTTGTACAGGCCATGATGCAGCAGTTCTTCCTGCACTTATTAGCCATTTCATCCTGTTTTACACCATGATGTCATCTGCAAATGACAGTGTCCTTTCCCCTGATAGTTTCTGCTCAGAATCATTATGGGAATACTTTGAATACTACTGGAGATAGTAGGACTGTGGTAGACATAGAGTACCATACACACCTGAGTGCCCTTTTCCCAAACAGGCCCTTGCAATCCATCTTATGAGCAATTCCCATTTTTGTATTCTTCATTCTGTGTTGTTAGGTTATTGCATTGAATTGATCCTGCACCACAATCATCACACCTGTAGGCTTCTCACATTGTATTTTTTGGGTGTATTACTTAGATAGCTGCGACGAGCAAACTGTATCACAAAATCCTACTTGGGAAAGGGTTTTTGCCAGTATGTGTTCGTTATGTCTTAATAGATCATTTCCACGAAACAAACTTTAGTACAAACATCACACTTGAGGTTTTTCCTGATGTGTTCGTTTATGTGTTACTAGATCACTCTGACGGTAAACCTGTAATACAAAAATCACATTTGAAGGTTCTCAGTATGTATTCTTTTATGTGTACTTTGATCACTCTGAAGTAAATCTTGAATCACAAAAAATCACATTTGTAAGGTTTCTCTGTATGTATTCTTTATGCCTTACTAGACCATTCTGACAAGCAAATCCTGCATCACAAACATCACACTTGTAAAAGGTTTTTCTCCCGTATGTATTCTTTATGTATTTTTAGGTTATTGGTTGAGAAAATCCTGCACCACAATCATCACATTTGTGAGGTTTCTCTCCAGTATGTATTTTTTTATGTCTATAGATCATTCTTACGAGTAAATCCAGCATCACAAACATCACATTTTAAAAGGTTTCTTTCCCGTATGTATTCTTTTATGGCAGAGACTACTGGGAAAAAAACCGGGACCACAATCATCACATTTGTAAGGTTTCGCCAGTATGTATTCTTTATGTGTTTCTAGATCACTAGGACAGTAAATCTTGAATCACAAATATCACATTGGTAAGTTTCTCCAGTATGTATTCTTTTATGTCCTTAGACCATTCTGACGAGCAAATCTTTTATCACAAACATCACAGTGTATGGTTCTTCAGTATTTATTCTTTTTTGCAAAGGACAACTGAAATTAGTAAATCCTGCAACACAATTATCAGTTTTGCAAGAATTGTTGGTATTGTTCTTTTATGTGCTAATAAATTATTCATTTGAGGATATCCTACGTCACAAACCTCACACTTGAAGATTTCTTTTAGGGGTATCCTATCTTTTAGTAGATTATTGGGTTAACAAACCTGGGCCCCAAACCCCCAATTTAAAAAATGTTTAGTTGGAGAAAGATATTACTTTGTAACCGCTGCCCACATCCACTGTATGAAAATTATAATTCTTCTCACACACAGAAAGTATGTTATCTGACTCTTGTATGTAGTCTTCATTCTCTAGTTTTGGGTGACATTCAGTCTGAGTGTCACACACATTATTTGTAAATCCATGAAGTCAACAGAATCCAGGGGTGCTCCTTTTCAGTCATTCTTGAATTTGTCTTATTATCTCTGGTCATTTCTGAAAATTTGTATACTGTTCTTGTTTACCATTGTATTTATTTTGTAGCTGTCATATTCAGGTAACATATCTGAAAGTTCACCATGTTCCTCAGTTGTACATTTGTCATCATCTATCATATTCTTTTAAGACTGTAAGATTCTTGTTTAATGAAGGAAGATGTTTTTTTATGGCTGCATAACTCTGAATCTGCAAAGGAAAAAAATACACAAAAAGCAAACGTTAGGGAACAATTTGAATCTATCAACTAGTAATGACAATTCTTTCCCTTCATTCTTTTTGTCCTACTAACTGTTTACATCCGAAAGTGTTGAAGATATGAGGTCAATATAGTTTACTTTATCACAAGATGGTAGCTTGGGCCGAGTAAGCTGAATTTATTGTCTTTTCACACTGTGTAGTCACCTTACTTTGTTGCCTCTTGTTTTGTATCCTGGTGTTCTCATATGGTATGCTTGCACTGTAGATTAGTAGACTTTCATTCTAACCAAATGACCGAACCATTTAATTCTTTGTTAAGGTGAAGTCCTAATTTTGTTCTTATATTTATTTTTACCCTATCTATCCTTATATTATACATGATTTATATTATTATATTCAATGGCTTTTACATTTATCTATCAAAGTACAAAATGGGTATCTGTGCAACTCAACTTTTCTAAACTCAAACTGTATTTTACTCAGTAATGGTTTCATCTTATATCTTGTTGTGTTATAGAATGTGGTATAGGTTTTTTACGGAATGAGAGGAAATTAATAAAACCATGAAAATGTAGACATTCAGTTGTCCTGACATTTAAAAATACCTGATCATCAACAATATGTCTGCATACAGTTGAGCCCTATTAAGTTTTGACTTCATAAAGACTTTTACCACTTTTGGTCAAGACCACAAGGGACCTGATATTGAGAAAAAAATGACAAATGGTGGGAAAACTTTTAAAGATTTTGTAAAAATCACAAGGGGTAAAATTACAGGATGTCCTTGTTTTCCTTCACCAGCTGGCACCCAATGTAGCAGCATGGGTTCAAACTCATACAACACTGTAGCCTTAAATTCCACTGAAATGCAGGTGAGTGGGATTCATTACCATATAAAAAAATAGCAATACAGGTAAACATGATCTAGCACTCCTCTCTCACAACCATCTTTAGGCTAGAAATGGAATACAGTGGACCATGATGAGTCAATTTGAGAATTTGAATTCAACGATCTACCCTCCTCTCTCAAAACCATCAGGATGCAAGGAAAAAACAAAACTAGAAACAGTCCTACGAACTAGGCCTGACTATTCGGGAGAAAACAAGATCATGAGATTAAATGCTGGTCCCAGAGACCAATCTTACTGAGAGGATCACACTAAAAGAGGTTGAAATTTACATAATAAAGACAACATTCAAGGGAAAGATGAAGAGTTAGGGTTAAATACAAAAAGGGAAGATCAGCATTTGCCATTCTAAAAACATTGGAGCAAGAATGATCAGGGAAAAAACTAAGATAATGATATTTAACTCAAAAAGTCAATCTGTCCTTCTGTATGGGGGGGAGACATGGAGAAACACTAGGGGCAAAAAAGTAGACTTCATCAATAGATGCCTTCAGGGTACCCATTTGAGATGGTTGAAAGACCACAAACAGAAAAATGTGGGGTAGGGGTGGAAACGGCAGGGGGAAAGAGATAATGAGCAGAAGGTGGGAGGATAGGAAAACACAGGGAAAACCCCCGACAGATGGAGACAGGCTCCGGGGGGAACCCCGGCAATAGAGGAGGGGAAAACCCAGAAACACCTGGAGCGGGGGTTAGAGATGGAATGCAAAAAACGGAGGGGAAGATCTGGAAAAAAATGGCCTTGGGTAGGGGGGAGCGGGCCATGCTTCCCAGGGGAAGGGTGAGAAGAAGAAACAGGTAAACAAAGAACTTTAAAGATTTATTTATAGGGGGAAAATTTTCTCAAAAAAAGAATCAACAAAAAATTATATTCTTCCCCAAATAGTAAATAAAAGTTCATTTTAAATTTATCATCATTTCAGTTTCCAACTTGACTGTATTTGTCTGAAACAAAATGGCAATATATTTCTT
>JADZMA010000459.1:0-34666 GCA_020796225.1 Arion vulgaris
ACTTAAAAATATGTCCTTGTTTTTCAGTTTATAGTATGTACAATATAGTTTACCCAAGGATGGGGGCAGTAGCAGATTATTAAATGAAAAAGGGCACTCGTTCAAAAAAGTTGGGAACAGATGCTCTAGATAGTTGGCTGTTAAAGGCGCCAACATCAAGAAAATTTAAAATGTCGGATACATCAAACAAAATGAGAGCCTAGAAGATAAATTTTGAAGGGAATGGTGCCTGGAAGAAGAATGAGAGAAGACTTAGTAGACGCCAGATGTATTGATGATCTCAAAAAGACTGCTGTGGCATGAACCAACGCAGCACAGGGCATTTTCAGGACTTCTGTTATGGGAATCAAGTTCCGGAAGGACAAGCTACTTGATGATGGCTCAGTGCCTGACCACAGAAATGGCACCACCTACGAAGTACTTGCACAAAGTACGACTCAGCGCTCAGCAATAATCATATGGATCTCTAGAAAACAAATACACTCCTGGGGAGACTTGGCGCAGTCCGTAATCGAACTCAAGAACTTCGGGCGAAAGGTAAAGGAAACGGCAAGGTTTAAATTCGTACAGAATATTTAGCAAATGCCACATCTGGAGTTATAGTAGCATGGTATCGATCATATTAGTCAGAGACAGGCGTTTCAGAACTGACGCATGTCATGATAATGTATGATAATTTCATTTCTTACTCCAGTCATCAAATCTTCTTTATAATTCAAGAAAGATACAATGCAACGCTTAACTTCTTCTTCTTTCAATGCTCCATATCGATCTTGTTAAACCACTCTGTGTGATTTGCATGTGTTCTGAGCGTAAGAGCGATTGTACGTTGTGCAAGTTATGGGCCTACAAGTAGGCCCAGACATCGATTTCTGACATGTTTTCTTTACTGGGGTAGCTTCCTAGATCCGCCATCAGTCGCCTCTTAAGTCATGCCTTGTAGGTCACAGTGGTAGTATTCTTTGTTCTAGTTCTGTCGGAGACCGATGATGAAACGTAAGGTCATTCAATATGATCAGGTAAAGAACCATTGGCAGTTCAAAATCGAAGTGCGGGCTGAAGTCGCTGTCCGGGGCAAAATCAATTAGAATAGATTTTTTCAGTTTACTACAAACCTTATCTTCACCATTTCAACATTACATTGGAGCCCTCGCAGTCCCTGGGAGTTCTCACTGCAGCTGAAATATGCCTGTGTAAAGAGAGATCAGAACACACATGGTTACTCACTGAAGTGAACTGATGGTGGTCATATCAATCAATCCATCAATATTAGACTCTGTCTTCTTACAACCTTCAATTATATTGATTAGTCACTGCCCCTACCTGCGCTGACATGGCCAGTAGGTCTACTCCCAAATAGGGGATATCATATAATCATCGTTGGTAAGATTAAACAGGAACAACTTGTTCGGTTGATTTAATTTAGAAATGAAGAACAAGTAAGTCCAGCCTACGAAAAATTCAGTTTAAACAACTGTACAAATGGGGTCAATATATGAACAATCAAAGACATGCTTATGATACAATTCTCATAGCTACAAATAAGCAAGATCTATACGGCTTGAAAGACATATTAGAGAAAGTGAAAAGTAAAGTTAAACATGAATATAAAGAAAACAGACTTTACAAATCAGTCTTGAATAAATTTAACAAGAAGAAGCATAAAAACAACAATGCAATATTAAAATAAATAACACAAGTCCATCGATTCAAGTATTTAGGAACATTCCTAACATCAGATGGAAGATGTAAAACATAAAAGATTAGGAGTGAATAGCTCAAGTGAAACTATTGTTTTGTAAAAATACCTGAAAAATACAGTATGCGTGAATTCACTACCAAATGGCACTGCGAAAACGAGTACTCTAGTCTTCTATTGAACCATCACAAATATATGGCAGCGAATCCTTGGACAAGCAATCAATACAGATCATTGGAAGTCACAGAGATGTGATTTACAGAAGAATGCTCAGGAATGGCATGGACAGCGACGAGAAAACAAACGAGGAGGTTTTAAGTGGAGACTGCACACGAAGAAACCTTATCAAAGAATGAAATCAGACAATCAAGGTTCTTCGGGCATATAATGGGAAGAGAATGTTTAACACATTTGGTGACTGGAAGTAAATTCAGGAAGGAGAGATCGTGGAAGACAGAGGGAGAAGATGTTGGATGGTCTAACATCATGGTTCATTTATAAGATCGATGTCTGAACTGATTAATTACTGGAAGAAAGTGTGGAGAGACATGATCGCCTGCATCGGCAGCCATGGCGCTATTGATAACACAAAAAAATATATATATAAGTATCGCCTACGCTTCTAGTATGAGGATGGAGGGTTAGAGGCCGTTACTGCTGCCCTCCATTGGATTTCTGGGACTTCATTTACTGGGGCAGTTGTTGTATCTAATCCTCAGTCGATGCTTCTACAAGATCCAGAAGAGGCAGGTTTCAGTATGAGTGGATATCGTCTATAGAGACTACAACCTCCAGCGGCTTACGTGGATATACTGTCTCCTGGGCATGCGGGTGTTTGCGGTAATGAGAGATCGGACAGGCTTGCATCAACAACATCGATTGTTGGGGAGTTGAAGATGGATAGGGGGATATTCTTCGGTCTCTTCGAGACTCTCTGTTGGATAAGGACACTAATATCGATGTTGAATCGATCAAGCGATTTAAGCGGTTTGGAGTTACCCGTTGTTCAAGTCGAACTGGATGCCTGAAGTGAGTGAGAGGTGTGTTTAATCAGCGAGCCACGAACCATCAGTAACATATCATGATATCTGTTGGAGACTGAGCACCTATGGGTCTGCCCAGTGCATTGACGTCAACAGTAACCAATAACCAATAGCCAATATATATAATGAAATATGGAAACATAATATAATAATGGATATGCAGAAATATAATCATTGTGGAGAAAATATTATTGAATACGGAGAATGTAATAATGAATATCAAGAGGAATATACTATTAAATATGAGGTAATACTATAATACTGATAATAATACAGCACACCTAACATCCAAATATACAATGAAGAACTCCAATATATAAGGCTACGAATACACAAAAACCGATAGTCAACAAAAACGGCGACTGTCACGAGATCTCAAGCAGATTATCCTTACTTAACACTATGAAGAACATGTGGCAAAGCATCAGCAAAATATTAGAATCACAAATACCGAGAACATACCCAGTGACACAGTGGTTGTGAATCTGCGGATGATACACATACATGGGAACGAAAATCCAGTCCTTCGAAACGAAATGCTACAGAAAGATCATATGAATACCATGGACAGAAAAAGAAAGAACACTGATGTCTAAAGAACTGAATGTTAAAGGCAATTGGCTGATAAACAATATACAATACATAAATATTAGATACTTTGGCCATATATCAAAGCATCATCATTGGCTGGGAGTCAATGTTGAAGGTAGGAGTCCCAGGACACAGAGCGGGCCAAGAAGAAGATGGCTACAAGTTGTAAAGAAACCATGAATATGACCATCGACAAAGTGGGTGAACTGGCTAAAGACATTCAATTTCAGATGCGCTGCGAGTAACGTCAGCAAAGGATACGCACATTGATGATGGATAATACTAATAATAAGACGTTATCTAACTAATATTACAGATGTGTCATTAATTGTTTCGTCTTAACTAAGGCAGGTAGTTCCTGCATCATGAAGACTCATATCCATTACAAGCAATCAGCATTTCAAATATTTCTAGTATTTTTGTTTGAAGCTGCCTGTGTATTGCTGGGGCTCATAGAGAGGCAAGGAGTATAGTAATACTGCCACCAACAAGAAAGCATGTCTGAAGGCGGCTGACGTAGGACACTAGGAAAGCAACCCTAGTAAATAAAAATCATCGTAGAAATCAGATGTTCTGGCCTACTTGTAGGCGCATAACTATCATCATTACAATCCCTCTTAGGCTCAGATCACCGCCACAAATCACGGAGTGGTTTAACAAGTGATTGATATGGAGCGTTCAAAGAAGATGTTTGAAGATTAATTTTTAGCTTTTCCAGATTTTGTTGAACATGGCGAACGTTTGGGTGATTTCACATGTTTCTCACGAGTCCGGCTGAGGACAACATTGCTCCAGGATTGGTGAGCTGGCACTAATCCAGATCTTACCTCACCTCCACGTGGTGGCCCTGGTAACAGACATTGATTTCTGCCTGGCTAAGCGGGTAGTGATCGATGAAGTTACTATGAGCAGATAGGGATGCAGACGTGGTCGCGTTGGATGATATCCGCTGCGGCACGGGCAGGCGGAATCCCAGGTGACTATTATCTCTACCTGCCGATGGGAAAAACGGAAAGGATAGCCATAAAGGAATGAGGGTGCATCAGAGAATAGATGTGGGCCCGCGTGCAGCAAACCTTTGGCCCAAGATGGAGCAGCACGTGAACATATGAACCGAAACTATGGGCTCTAAGGTTGGGGCACGAGTTGGATTCGTGTCCGGACAGCCTAGAGGTATGGTAAATGTGAGCACGGTGAGAACTGATGGAAATGGTGGGCAGGCACCGTCCCAGGCGTCCCACGCATGCGGACGATGCGCAGTGGGCCAACGTTGGGTAGACGTACGGCGCTGATGGTGTAGTGAAGGATGTGGAAGGTGTGAGGGTAGACGGACCACCAAAATATGCAGAAAAACTGGAAAGTTCATCAGAGGCTTGAATCCAGTGCGCGTTCCGCTCACCGAGGAACCACTACTGCCTTGTAGTTAGATTGGGGACAATCAAGGGCTATCGGAATAAACTGTACACAAGACTGGACAGAAAGAAAACCAAGTAATCCACAACAAGACTGGCAACCTGGGCAGATGACTCTTAACAGTTCGGGAGGGTAGGTCGTCTGAGGTCGCTGCCCAAAAGAAAATAGCAATATGCTGCGCTTTTTTGAGTTGGCTGAGGACAGTCAAATGCTGACGGAGAGCGAACCCAGAAGTAAACGCTGGTGATGGACACGTCGCCGAAGGACAAGCACGGGAGCTCCAAAGATACTGAAGATTGTTACATCAAATTATCGTTCTTAAAGGCGGTTTATATCTAATAAGAATGATAGAAATGACCAGAAAGAACGCGATCGCGAGAGATGTTGCTCACTGATGTCTTTCTGATTCACCCATCCTGATACTGGTCATTGGTTATTATCAAACTAAAGTTTTGACCGTCGAGGAGTCAGACACGAAAGTTTCCTTCAGAACGCCTCCTCGCTTACCATTCAACCACTCGTTTTCGTTCCGCGTTAAACATATTATAGTCTGTCCATTAATTCGTGAGCACGTTTGAAATTGATTTCTCATTGCCTGTTGGATCTCGATTTTTTTGCAAGCTTAACCTTAGAATATCATTGACGCAAAATGTTTGTTTTCCAAGAAAATTTGATGTAGTTTGAAATATTTCTTCTTCAGGTTATATTAAAATCAACCTCACCGGATTGTACACAATATTAACAGATCTACGGTACACAGACAGGTTTGTTCTAAAATACATTATGGTAACATTGAAATATCGTGAGTAAACAACAATTTCTAAGGAATTCCCATTTTCTAATGATCGACTTTGACGGAAAAGCATATGACATTATAATTGGGATACCGTTGTATAGTTATAGGTGTATCTCGTTATTTGTATGAAGCTATTGTATCATATTTGTTGGCTTATCAAAACTGACATTGATATCACGACATCATAATGAGTCCCCAAATTTTATTTATAACAATGCAGAAGGTTGCAATTTTTACTATACCAACACTTCCGTAGGAATCTAAGAGAGGTCATCTGTATTGCGATATTCATAGCTGAAACGAACGCATGGCATGGCGCTTGGTCTGAATATAGAATACTTTTCCCGATGGATTAAACATGACACAAAGTGCACTAATGTCAAGCAAGGAAGGAAATGAACAATTGAGGACTTTGACATAGATGTCATAAGACGGGAGCTCTTGAAAATGTTTGCGACAAATCAACGCTCACTCTCAGGAAACTGAAATTAAAACTGCAATCGGGTGCGCTGGGCATTTCTAAAAGTACTCTATGGAAAATTGTAAGGAGCCGCCGAAGCTGCATGAAAACTATGACGGCGAGATATTATTTGTGAAAAGCCACATTTAATTATACCCAAAGTAAATACCTGAGGCAGATCCGTGAGCAGCGGAGGGCAAGGCTGCGATATCTATATTGGACGAATCCTGGGTCAATGCTCACCACCAATGCTAAGGGCGACAATGGTAGACGGTGAACAGAAAGAAAAATACCAAGCAGCAAAGGCCAGCGTATTATACTAACACATGCAGGAAGCAGTGAAGAAGATCTTGTCCATGACGCTGGACTTATTTTCCAATCAAAAATACAGAGCAGTGGGGACTACCACACAAGTGAATGGACATATTTTCAGGCACTGGATGGAGAAAGATATACTTCCAATTCTAAACAGACCATCATGCTTGGTAATGGATAATGCATCATATCACAACGCAGTATCAGTGGAAGACAAAGTACCAGCTGCATCCAAATGCAAAAGAGATCAAATTAGGACTTGGCGCGGGAAAATGTCAGCTTCGATGATACATATTTGAAACCGAGTTGTTGCACCTGGTGAGGATGACAAATAAGACAAAGGTGTTTCATATTGACCAAATCATTGCGGAATACGGCCACACGTCTTTGCGACTGCCTCCATATCATGCTCACCTCAATCCGATAGAGCTTGTCTGGGCTAAGTAAAGACAGTTGCCGAACAAGGCAGGACGTTTTAAAATGTATGATATTGAAGTTCTGACGTAGTCCCTCTCAATGATAGACATGCAGTTCTGGAAGAAGTGTGTTGAACATATGCTCCGAGAGGAAGACGAGTACTGGCACCGAAATGGATTACAATTTGTCCAGCCAGTAACAATTATCAACCTCATGGAATCGTCTGAATTCGGGATGAAATACAAATCATATTTTGATTACAGACTGAGAAATAGCAACGTATACATTTTCATATCCAAGTAAATACCATCATACAATTTGTGGTGAAGTTAAGGCACCCTGGGGTCTAATGGTGACCGAAGGGGAGGACTAACTGTTGCATATTATCCAGGATTCACGATTGCACATAAAGGGCATACCTTAATTACTTGACCTATCAAGTTAATATGGAATACACCTATGAATAGAATTGACACTTGGACAAATTCTGGGATTAATGTAAATCTAAATTTGAGCCCCCGTATTTGCAATTGTCATAAAAGATCAAGGAATTCGCCGATGTGCAAAATCCGTAGCATCTATGGACTACTAGTTAGCTTTATTTTAGCGTCATGGATATTCTAAGGCTGCATGCAAAAAATCACTGAGATCAACCGAGTGGTTTCGAGAAAATCAATTTCAAACGTGCTCACGAATTAATGAACAGACTATAGATATATTACCTTTGGTGCCGCTGAACACTCCTGAGATGGCGTTGTGCATTTCCGTCGTTAGTAAACACTTGATCATATGCAACTCTTCCACCTGCTTGTATTATCTGGTGAGTCTTAAAACCAGCGATGAATCCAACATTTTCCATCTGATGACATAAATGAATATAACTATTGAATCTGATCAAATATGATCTATAAAATATTTCTGCATTTGTTGATTTCAAGTAGTAGCATGCCCTTGCGAAACGTTTTTATACAACCCGTCAGAAGAAAACATTCTGACTCTTGTAAGTTCTCCGCTTCTCCAGCGTCATGTTCATCAAAGTTTGGCAGTGTCTCATGTTCCTTCGTCTTGAACAGTCCCTGTCTCGTACTCCAAGACCATGTCTTCCATTGCTGTTGTTGAAACCAATGAGCGTTTTAACGTGGCCCAAAATATTTCATCTTTCGTGACAGTGTTTATTTATAGTCAATGCTCTCAGTATCCAGGTCTTGTAGGATGTCTTTGTTTTTCTTTCCTCTGTCCGATGTTCTGAGAACTGTTCTGCAACACCTTGTTTTCAAGCTTCAATTTTGTTCTTTAATCTTTGTTATGTTATGTTATGCTATCAACGTCATAGCACATTGGGTTTTCAATTCTGCTCTGTCCTCTGCTACAGCAATTTCAGAATCCATGTACTGTATACCCATCCACCCGACAAGTTGATTAGTATATCCTCTTTCTATCCATCTTCTTCATGGTCTTCCTCTTCTCCTCTTTGCCGGGATGTCTCCTTCCATGATGGTCTTCTCCAGCCTTCATCTCTGTATATGTACAAAATGTCTCAATTTTTTCATTATTATTTGTAGCATCAATGAAATTATAAAACATAATTGAATGTTTGAAAAATCAAAAATGAAGTAGTTTTGCCACTTATTGAGAATTCATCCAAACTCACAGTATACATCTTCACAACCAGACATCAGGAAAGAAGGCGTGAGAAGACCATAAGATGGTTATATGCATATATAAAATCCTGTCAAAGAGCAAAAATAGCAATCACCCAAGCCACCAGAACAGCGCAGACAAAACAGAAAAAAACGACACTAGGCAACAACCATTGGCAGTGTGACAACCAAGGAAGAATAAATTGAATGGTATCAATCAAATCCTGCTCTAACCTCGATAATCTGACGTTCCGTAAAATGCCGGTGAAGTAGTGTGGAAGACATCCTTCAGTCCGGGTACACCTGATGCCAAAGCGTGTTTGGACGTAGACTCTATCCCCTTTTATCAATCTTCATAAGCTGCATTTGCTGAAAAAAGCTTTAAACTTAATTTCTAACATAATATAACCTTGATTTAGCGTGTTGTGTTGATTTTTAAATGAATTATTCTATACACCAATGCAAAAGTAAGGATCACCCCGATAGTTGTAGTCTTATTTCATATAATTTTTACCTGAGCTCTGGCTGTATGTTTTCCAGGCCACCAGGTGAACCTATACCAAAGAGAGATGCATGGCTTCTACTTCCCTCAGATGCTCTACAGGACACCTATGAGTGGGCTTAACCGGAATGGTCCCATAAAACTAATGACTTGGTAGGCATATGTCTCTATTATAGAGGCATGCCGTGAAGGAACCAAGTTAATAAATTATTTGGCCAGGCGATCACAGTTTCTTTTCTCTATCTAAAGGAATAATGATTCCTGTTAGATCACAACACGGCAATTTCGAAATGTTATCATTAATCTTGGTTATAATGTCAGGGTGCAGTAATACAGAACACTGAACGTCAATTATGAAGATGTTGCCGGGGTTTGCAAGGGGAGCAACGAATAGTAACATTGCAACCTACAAGGCATGTCGTGAGAGGCGACTGAGGTACGGGCCTTGAATATCTACCCTAGTAAATAAAAACCATCGCATAAATCGGATGTGTTGTCTTACATGTAGGTGCATAACTGTTACAACGTAAACTCACCCTTAAGCTCGAATCAAATATAAATCACAAAGAGTGATTAACAAGTGAAGTCAATATAAGAAGCGTGTAATACAGAAGAGGTAGAAGAATTACTGAAGATAACAGCGAACAACAAATGACTATATTTGATACATTATATATACAAATTAGGTTTTATTTGCATCGTGGTACGAATATCAGGCTGCTGTTTCCTGAGTAGCGCATGGCTGCAAGAATTGCAAAGTAAACCTCGTTAACACGAACTCCGAAGGGACCGAAAATCACGAGTTCGTGTTAAAAATTCGTGTAATCGGGGACTCAAATTTTAGCATTGCAATGCAGTACAGTATTAACCATATACAATACAGATGCCATCATATAAACACTACTACAGTAATTAACTTTTAAAGTACTCACGTATTATTTTCTGCAGAAAATTCCTGCTTGTATTGCTATGCAGATGGGGGCGAAGTGCATAGTAACTTCTCGGCCAACTGCGTGTAAGGCTTCCCGTAGACTGGCAGTCATTTCAGTATTGCCAACGCAAACCGTTCTAAAGTGTCCAAGGCCGTTAACACTTCCTGTGGGCAGGCGGTATATATTGTCTTCATCACTTTCTTACAGTGATATTTCTTTTATCACACACAACTGATTGTGTACATCAGATTCCTCTAGAGAACTGCAGCAACATCATCATCTGCACTAATAGATTCCTCAAAACTAACTCCAGGGTTTGCAACGTCTTGAAGAATATCACATTCGTCATGAGAGGTGGTGTCGATGTCACCATCTAACTCTTCGATAGGATTAGTGTTGCTGTCTCCAGACTCACTAAAGCAGTTCTGCAAGTGTTTGATGGCACAATTCCCAGGAGACAGCGATAGCTTTTATTGCATCGAGCACACTCCAACTTGGGGATTTATCGTGTTATTCAACAGCGCGAATTGCAGCTCTCACAAGTCGCTTTGCGATAAGCTCTCTTTATAGAGCAATAATGCAGCGGTCTAAAGGCTGAAGACGACTTATTGCATTTGGAAATTGAACCTTTACGTTTGTTAAGTTCCAGATCATATATTTTATGGGCCATGCACCTGTCCATTGTCATTATTACTATTCTGAGCCACCATTCTGACTGTTGAAATGAAGAAGCCACTTACGAAATGATGTGCTGTCGATCCAAGCTTTCTTATGGTGAGAGTAGATGCAAGGTAGAGTATCCATGTTCATGTTTTTAAAACAACGTGGTTTCTTGGACTTGCCTATCACTACATGGGAGGTGTTTATCACTGCAGTCTGCATTACACATACAAGGACCATGATTAGACGTTGTTTACTGCGCGCTCCACCATGGCACTTGCTGCCTTTGGCTGAGGTAGCTTAAGGAAAAGATTGTAAAAAGACCAATTTCGTCCATATTACCTTACACGTCACACGAAGGCATACTTTCTCTCCTCCGTAAAATCCATACCTTAGTTGTTTTCCTTCTTCATCAACTATTTGCTTCACCACAAATCACTGATGAAATTAGTGTCTCTTTAGACCGGTACAGCCAACCAGCCAGACAGCTGAAATCACCAGATATCAAATTTTGGCAATCTCATTTGCTTTTGACTGAATTATAAGTCGCCAAAAGTGCATTTGAGTACGCATGGTTGAACCATTCTAGAAGTAGCGTTTCGATATCTTCGTGCTTGGCACCAAGTCAGCAGATTTCATTACCGGAACCTAATGTAGCGGCAGAATTTTCCGGTCTTTAAGTACTGTGGATAAGGTAGACTTCGGCAATTCCATACTGTTCAGCAATTGTCTTTCTTAATGCACACACGGCGGTCTACTTCGTTTAGAATTCTTAGTTTTATTTCCAGATCTATGCCTGCCTGCTTCCTCTTAGACATGACTCTTCAACTGTATCTAACTTTCGTCCTATCAGAACATTTTCTCACCAGATTTTTATCTTCAAATTCCTTTCATTTTCTTTCTCTCCTGCTATATTCCCTTATTCAAAGCATGCACTTCTAATTGGGTGTTCTGGCTACTAAAATTCTCAGCTGCCTGTAATAAAATACAGTACCAGAGCTTCTACAGTGTAACCGAATGAAACGACGTTCATCAAACAGATCTGCTATCGCACCTTTAGGACATTAATCTTTTCTACTTTTAGCCAAAATACTTTGTGTACATATTAATGTATCCACCTATCTCGCCTCATCTCAAGCTCAAGGGCATCCACAGTCAAATGAAATATTAGTATTTGTACCAGTCACCCCTAGCAATGAAGAGCTTCAGGTAATAACAAACATTGTGAAGCTTTGGAAGTTTCAGGTTAAATGAGATACAATTGGCGGAGAGGACTAAAATACAGTTCAATGATTCGTGGTACAGAAATTCTGATGTTATTTACTGATAAGAAATAGACATTTATGACGGACTACATTTTTATTCTTATTAATAATTGTTCGTGTTAAGCGAGTTCGGCTGTGAGGTTACTGTAGTTGCAGAGAGAGGAATTTCAGACTTTGTTTCTAGCTAACACTCATGGTAGAGTAGCTGCAGAGAGGAATGGATCATACATGACAATTAATAAGAATAATTCCTCTGTACCATTATGCATTACACCAAGGCCTGTAAGCAATTTATATCTCATTCGATTCTGGACAGTCGATCAATCCCTATCTATGGAACTGTAGCCGATATGTCACGGCTCTCTCCAGCAAGGATTCGTTTCAGGGTCTGCCTTCATTAAAATTATGTGTTTATCTTGAACCCCTGCATCCCACTGTTTATGCCTGTTTTAGCATTCGTTGATCATTTCTTCCTCGAGGTGTCAACATATCTCCATCGTCTCTTCTTATAACAGTTGTTACTAGTGGTTGACCAGACATTTCTCTAATTCCATCACTTCTCCAGAAATCGTTACATTCTATATTCATTATTTTCGCAGACATCACATTTTAAACGCATTCAACCGCCGAGTAGTTACCGGGGCCGTTTACAGGTGTAAAAAGTAGACACTATTACCATACAAACATGTCATGAAGGCGGCTAAGGAGTTTGGCGCGAAATCGGATGCATATGTCCTAAACGTCTATGCGTTTAGGGCCTACCAAACCAATGTGCAGCGTATACACGTTCTTGGCAAGATCAAATATCACGGTAAGTTCAAAATTGGTCGTAAAGAACGAACGCAAAGAAAGAAGAAAAACATGTTGCATCATGGCGGTAAGCTTTGGCTATCAAAATGGAATTGAAGACGTACCTACCACATCCGTCTGTTCTTTGAGATTTCGTTTATTGTCATCGTTGATGTGCTCGGCGACTTTTGTCCATGCATTGGAATATTCTTCTTTGAACGCTCCATATCTCTGAGCTTCACTTGTTAACCACTTTTTACGATATGTATGTGGTCCAAGCTTCGGAAGCAGATATATGTGGCCAGTTATGCTCCTACCAGGTCGGTCAGCACATCCGATTTCTGGGACCTTTCATTTACTATGTAGCCTAGACCCACTCAGTCTGCCTCTTACTAGGTAGCTTCCTTAGTTCCCTGCGTAAGTCGCTTCTTACGACATGCCTTGCCGGGTTGCAGTGGTGCTGTTCTTTGCTTCCCGTTGCTGGCTGCACGGCACCACACGAGCGAAGACATTGATATTGAATATGTCCGGCGATTTAAAGAAATTAAATCCTCACGCATTTAACAAATTGAACAGTATGCCTAAGGTCAGTTTAACCAGCGATTAACGCCAACAAATATACATTCAATTCTGGCTAGAAACTGAGCAATATGGTTGTCTGGATCGATGCGACGTCAGTTCAGTAATCAGTAATCATCTGTCAGCAAATTTTAAATTACTTAGCCATCGGCGAAAAAAAATACTTTACATCAAGTGATCTTGCGAAAAGTTATCAACAAACCAAAACGACAGAATACCAACAACATAAGAAGAAAGTTGGTACAGAACTTTTGCTTCAATTCCATAGAGAATCAAATAATGATGGTTTGACACTTTAATAAGAATGCATCAAATTCCACAGTATACAGAGTGTTCTACAACAGAACATCAAGAAAGGAGGCAAGAGAAAAGTCACGAAAAAGATGATTAGCTGACATAGCAGAAGCCTGTCAAAAGAGCCAAAAAATAACAATCATGAAAGCCACCAGAAGAGCGAATGATAAAAAGTGTGAACCACGACACTGCCAAAAGAAGAAGAAGAAAACTAGTTGTAAATAGTTTAAGAATGAACATAATGTTTGCGACATTTTGGATTCTACAAAATGTGCATTTGTTTCTTTCACTTATTTTCAGTGCCGCAACCAACGTGAAAGGATACTGGCAAGACTTCAAGACAGTGTCTTTTTTGTTTTGATAAGCGTTTGTATGCTCGTATCGATACTGTTGGCTCGAGCTATTGGGTTTGTGTTTGGTGTGGCGATGTGAGCTGTGAATCTCATTCGGAAACCTTGATTGTGCTCATTGTGGGTGTGTTGTTAAATGAAACTACGGAAGTAGCTAAGTCACCGGCGAATTATAGGATGATTTATTATTGAGTAATTTAGCTTGTTGACTGTGTCTTTAGTCGTGACCGTTTTGCTCTTCAATGTAAATTGTTGAGTGGAGTGACAGGCTGTAGTGTTGATGTTCTTGCTACTAACATGAATTGAATGCATTTGGGTGATGCTTTTGTAAAAATCAGGACTTCTATGTTTAGTAAAGGAACAACTGAGGGAACACCCAATAAGTTGCAGACAGTCAATGTCGATGCCTGAGCGTTATACTCCATCTACGATGAGCATGACACTAACCACAAACAGGCAACTGCTTAGGATAGGCAGGACAACAGCAAGTGGAACCAAGAGATATAGGGCAGAATGCGGCGATGGATAGGACACTTACACTGATGAAAACCCTAACACCATCACGAGATAGGATCTGAGTGGAACCCAAAGACAATAGATGTAAGGGTACCTGGAACACCTGGAGATGGGAGCTGAAGATAGAATGCAAGAAAATGGTAGATAGTGGAGAAATCTGGAAAAAGATTACCTTTGATAGGCAGGCTTGGAGACCTGGTTGCCCAGGCTATGCCTCCTAGAGGCGAGTTGTGAAAGAAGAAGAGAGACTTATGTTTTCTATGCAAACTCCAATAAGAAAATGATGAGTACTTTGAGATATATTCCTTGCACAAACAAAGCATTTAAATGGCCATTAGATGCTGGGAAGTGAAAACATCACTACTTGTTTCTGCTGATTGATTCGATATCCTATCTAACATACAACTATATTTAACATAAGGGTTGACTTGAACCTCTAATTAAATTGATTAGTCTCAATCTACCTGAGCTAATTTTTGACAGCTTGACTTCCAAATAAAGTAATCATGAAATCTTCGTTGCGGTAAAGTCAAAACAAGAACAGTTTATTGACTTGATTTAAAGCAGCAATAATGAACAAGTAAAGTCCACCCTGCAATGAGATGAATTTCTGAGAGATGATACAATTATGAAATGTTTGCTCTACCACTTGTAAGCAGTATTATAACTGAAGAAGGTGGATATATCTTCTTCTTCTTTTGTCGTCACACTGCAGCCAGACTGCTGCCCGGTGTCGTCACACTGCTGCAGGTTGTTGCCAGTGTCGTCACACTGCTACTGGGTGTTGCCAGTGTCGTCACACTGCTACCGGGTTGTTGCCAGTGTCGTCACACTGCTACCAGGTTGTTGCCCAGTGTTTGTCCACTGCTACCAGGTTGTTGCCCAGTGTCGTGGTTCTCTGTTTTTATCTTGTTCTGGTGGTTTGGTTGATTGTTATTTTAACTCTTTGACAAGATTCTACTGCTATCTAACCATCTTTTTCATGTTCTTTCTCTTGCCTTCTACTCCTAATGTTCTGTTGTAGAGACTCAGTATACTCAAGGTTGGATGCATTCTTATTAAGCATTAGAAACCTCTTCATTCTTTGTTTCTCAATGCTAATTCATGCAAGGTTCTGTTGTATAACTTTCTTTCTTATGCTGATGTTGTTGAATCTGTCTTTTCTGATGTTGTTGGTAACTTTTCGCAGGCAGCGCATTTCACATGCTGATTATTTTGTGTGCGCTTTGCTCATTATCCATGTTTCACGCTCTGGTAACACTAAGTAGGTAATCTAAATGCTTGTTGATCATATGTTGTAGCTGTCAAGTGAAATATTTTGGTGCCAGCGCATTGGACTAGTTGGTAGGTTACAGCATTTTGCTTTAGCACTCCTAGCCTCTATCTCTCTATCTAGTATTCTAAATCTTCTGTGAAAATGCGTCCCAAGTATTCACATTTTCCTTAGTTTATTTAGTGCCATTGACATGGATGTCCTGGTTATTATGTTTTCTTCCATATTCATTTATTATTTTAGTGTTATTAATTTTCATATCACGATTTATACAATTTTTGGCTCAGGGTGTTCATATGTTTTTGTAGATCTTGTTCATTTTGGTGTGTGCCTGTACTCATCATAAAGCAGTTCATTTATTTCATCATTATCTGAATATGACTCACCGTTATCTCAACCCTATATGCAATAAAGAGTAGTGGTGAGAGGACACAACCTTGTCTGACACCTGATGTCATGGGGTGCTTTCACAAACTAAAATTAGTTAGTTGGTCAAATCTTTCCTCTTCAGGCCTGTGGGCGGCGCATAGGGCAGAGGTCATAGCTCTCCATGTCTCGCAGTTCAGGCACTATCTGTTTTGATTCTTTTTTTAATGTTTACTAGACCAATCGTTGAGCCTTCTCTAGTGATGGTTCTACGCAGAGTCTCTCTTGGTCTTCCTCGTTTTCTTTTTCCCTCTAGTGTCCATATGAGGGATTGGTAAGGGAGTCTTCTCTCATCCATTCTAAGTGTGTGGCCGATCTCGTTTCCAGCAGCTTTCTTATAAAAGTTATTTTACATTTTCTTGCTTGGTCTCTTGTCTTTGTTGTGTATTAGGTCTAAATTAGTAAAGATGTAATATTTGAAAGTATTCACCTTTGGTGCTGTGAACACTCCTGAAGTCGCGTTGTAACCCCGACCTTCGTTGGTAAAAGTCTGTTCATATGCAACACGTCCTCTTGGTGGTATTGTCTTCTCAGAAATAAAACCAGCAGTGAATCCAACAGCCGAAGCTGATAAAACGGATGAAAAGGAAATGTGTGAGTAAAAAATAAAGAGAAGATATTGTCTTCATTACAAGCATTAAACGAAGCAAAATTGGGACAGATGTACTACAGTGACCTGGATAAAAATTAAAGATTGTTAAATTTGAATAAGACAAGCGTAAAAATCAGGATACACTTAATCAGGAATGTAAAAGTTCATCTCTCTATTTAATAGTACTCACTTTTGTTCCCAGCGTAGAGCAATAGAGACTCTTTTCTAGCAATTCTCAATCTCAAAATGTAAATTGAGATCGTAATGTTTCTAATAGTCCTATCGAGAGCGAACAATTAAAACATTGGTCCCGTTTTCAAATTGAGCTTTTAAAAAAGACCAGTTTAATTAAAAATCAATAAGACGGGGCTATAACGCCCTGCTCAATAAGAGTGTTGTGTTTTAAATACAATACAGATTCGGACAATAATTTGTCCCAGTCTTCCTGTGCTAGGATTCTCGCCGGTGCTGAGTTCACCGCACTGCTGCTGAGATATCGCTGTGTGAGAAAAGAAATCGTAGCACACATGGTTATTCAGCGCAATGTGCTGTTTAAAGGGATTCTAGTATGTGTCACAAAATTATGGAAATCAATAATAAAGCACTATTTAATGATCTACTGATATTTTGCAATAGACTGTACGATTCAGTATCATGACAATTATTATAACAAATTAGATGTTCATGTTACAAATATAGTGCCAAAGCGGCAGAGAAGATAATTAATCTCTTTGAATGCAAATGCTACAGAAGAGTACATAGAATATCATGGACAGAGAAAAGAACAAATGCTACAGAAGGTACATAGAATATCATGGACAGAGAAAGAACAAATGCAACAGAAGAGTACATAGAATATCCTTGGACAGAAAAGAACAATGCTACAGAAGAGTATAGAATATCATGGACAGAGAAAAGAACAAACGCTTCTGTTCTGCAACATATTGATATTAATCAGAGATGGCTGTTAATAACATACTTCAAGGACAATTTAATATTTTTGACACATCAAACGACATGATTACCAGAGAAGATAATTTTGAGGTAATGGTGCTTGGAAGACGAATGAGAGGCAGACCTAGAAGACGTGGGTGAAGATGTCATGACGATCCTGAAGATGACTGCTGCTGACGCAGTCAGATTTGCAGAATGAAATTTGGCTTATGACTGCTGTCATGTAGGCCAAATACCGGAATCGACAAAGCTGCTTGATGATGATTACTGATAAATTGACGAAACAATTAACTGTTGTAAAAATACTCAGACCTTCAGAGTTCGCTGTCAACCCAAAATGCCAGTGAAGGTGGCATAGACGTCACTTTGTATGTTCCAATTACGCTGGACCGAAAGCGGCTTTGACGTAAACTCTGTCCCTGTTACCAGTCTTACAACCAGTGGGTTTGCTGCGAAAATAAATTTATATATTAAAAATGGTTGCTAGAATGTAACAATTTCTTAAATGTGTGAAAAACCGTTTCAATTTATAAATATAATATAATACAAAATATATAAGCTACAGTCATGATACAGGTGATTCATTGAATATGATCCGAAAGGTAAGGCTAGATCGGTGCTCGGGCAATGGACTGAATCACTACAAGGGTCAATAATTTGCAGAATCCACTTTATCTTCTTTCCGATGTAGGTGTCGTTAGCACGTGAGAGAGCAGGCAAGCTGGTTTGATAACATATCATGGGGGCTAGCCAATGGATTGAGCTGACATTTTGAACGCCCTCAAAGGTGTAGCCGCCAAAGAGAAGATTTTCATCTAATCAATACACGTCAACATATGGGTGCAGAGCTGGAATTGAAGATTAGTGTAGCAAGAAAAGAACAGCTCAACAGGTATGTGAGTAGGCTCATTAATCAAAATCAAACTGGTACGGTCAGTCGATGCACGCTGTTGGAATATTAGAAAGATCAGGATCACCTATGGACATGTCCGGAGTGCGATAATATATTCCAAACTGGAACTAAAAATTGGAAATATATAATAAACACATGTGCAGTCTTTTCTGGCTCATAGGTTCTCGGTACCATAAATCGAGTTCAAAGTGACAGCGCCATAGCATCAGCCACATATTTTCCTGGTGAATTAAAAAGACATTGAAACTAAAAAATCTAAAAACAGTTTGGAATGGATATAATAGAAAAACAAAGATCAAAATACTTAACGCATTTATATTATTCATTACAGCATGTGGATCAGCAACATTGACATTTAGCAAGGCATTGAAATGCATGTATTTCTTTTAGATATACGTGCTATAGAAGAATCTTCAGTATATCATGGGTAGAAGAATCTTCAAGATATACTTAGTTGAAGAATCTTCAGAGAATGTCATAGGTAGAAAAAGAAGTGAGTGTCTGTAGCTTAAGTAGCGCGTAGCTTCTCCTGAGCAGAACACCCCCTACAGTCCTTGGAAACTCGCTTTCTCTCTCATTGGTCAGATGCTATCTCGCCTTGCAGTCGTCGCTTTTGCAAATCATCAGTCACATTACTAAACAATCCATTCCGTGGTCGTCCTCTTCTTCTCTTTGCCGGTATGTCTTCTTGCTCTCTCTCGCGATCACCTCCCAGAACGATGTACCAGACTTCCCCATAAATTTCTATTCATCTGAAATCAGTTCACGCAGCCTTAGTATTGAAGTGTGTTTTACGTCCATCTCATCAACTGTTATTGAATGGTGCTTGTCTTTCGGCGATGTGTCGATTTCATTCAGCGTTCTCGGTTCGTTCTCCGTTCTGTAGTCATCGTGTTTTTACGGTGTGGGTTAAGCTAGCCCACGCCCAATCTCCTACTTGACATACTAGCAGGTAACGATGGTTCTATTCTTTCACACACAATTTCGTCTATGGTGACCACTAGACATGATGGTATTCTCCTCCTTCGTGTCTTTTTTATATATGTCAAATCGTCAATTTCTTTTTTCTTATTTGTAGCATTAGCTAGTATTCTTTGTTTTGGTGTTCTATCTGTATAGATCTATTTATTCTCTTCTCTGTGCATGATGTCTGGAAGACTATCCTGTAGTTATATTCAACACTTACATGTTTTCCACTGTTTTGTTAAATGTCAATTCTTCACACACATACCTTGTCATGAACATTCATTTCACTGACATAAAATGAACAATTTCTGACAAAAGTCTTGGAATACTTCGAACTCTTCTCAGCCACCACAGTTTTCACGATCAATGGCCTTTACTCGTATGGGGAAATCATATAATTTTTCGTTGCAGTAAGATCAAACAAGAACCCATTGCCCTCGATTTAAAACAGCAATAATGAAGGCAAAGATCCACTCTATGAACAGTATAAAAGTTAAACAGTTATGCACATGATAACACATATGGACAAAATGGAATAATAATGAATCGTTTGCAATATAAAGACAGACTATAAGTTAGCAGGAAAATCTGATATGATCCCCAAGCCTAAGAGTGATTGTGCGTTATTTTTAGATATGCACCTACATAAAGAAGTAAATAGCATCTATTTCTGCCATGTTTTTCATTTTATTAGCTTCTGACATCTACCTCAGCCGCTGCCCGGCATGCCTTGTAGGTCGCAGTGTTACTATTCTTTGCTCCCATTGAGGACTCTGGCAACACATAGGTGACCTTGAAATCGAGAATATACCGTAAAGAAAAAATAATTGAAGTACTAGTTTATTTTTACTTGTTCATTACTTCTACAAATGACAGTGAAATCAGTACAATATGTATTTGAGGTGCGACTGGGAGCTGGAGAATATTAACAATTGCGACTTACAAGTTATGTCGTAGGGGTCTAAAAAGCTACCTAGTAAATAAAAGCGTCACAGAAATTGAATGTGTTGGCCTACTTTAGATGCATAACTGGCACAATGTATACTCTCTCTTAGACTTAAGTCACATACAAATCACAGAGTTATTAGAAGTTGTTGATAAGAAGAATTCACGTGTATAATCTCTCTTAGACTTAAATCACATACAAATCACAAAGAGTTGTTAGCAAGTTATTGTTAAGAAGAATTCGCAGTGTATACTCTCTCTGGAGCAAATCACATACAAATCACAAGAGTTATTTATAAGTTATTGATAGGAGAATTCGCAATGTATAATCTCTCTTAGACTTAAATCACATACAAATCACAAAGAGTTGTTAGCAAGTTGTTGATAAGGAGAATTCGCAATGTATAATCTCTCTTAGACTTAAGTCACATACAAATCACAAAGTTGTTAGCAAGTTGTTGATAAGGAGAATTCGCAGTGTATACTCTCTCTTAGACTTAAATCACATACAAATCACAAGAGTTGTTATGAAGTTGTTGATAAGAAGAATTTAAGTGTATACTCTCTCTTAGACTTAAATCATACAAATCACAAAGTTGTTAGCAAGTTGTTGATAAGGAGAATTCGCAGTGTATACTCTCTCTTAGACTTAAATCACATACAAATCACAAAGAGTTGTTAGCAAGTTGTTGATAAGGAGAATTCGCAGTGTATAATCTCTCTTAGACTTGATCACATACAAATCACAAAGAGTTGTTAGCAAGTTGTTGATAAAGGAGAAATTCATGATGTATAATCTCCTCTTAGACTTAAATCACATACAAATCACAAAGAGTTGTTAGCAAGTTGTTGATAAGAAGAATTCACAGTATATACTCTCTCTTAGACTTAAATCACATACAAATCACAAAGAGTTGTTAGCAAGTTGTTGATAAGAATTCGCAGTGTGTACCTCTCTCTTAGACAAGTCACATACACAAATCACAAAGGTTGTTGTAGTTGTTGATAGAAGAATTCATGATGTGTCTCTCTCTTAGACTTAAATCACCTTACAAATCACAAATTTATCCCCATGAGTTTAACGATAAGAGAATTCGCAATATAATCTCTCTTAGACTTAAGTCACATACAAATCACAAAGAGTTGTTAGCAAGTTGTTGATAAGAAGAATTCGCAATGTATAATCTCTCTTAGACTTAAGTCACATACAAATCACAAAGAGTTATTGTAGATTGTTGATAAGGAGAATTACCATGATGTATAATCTCTCTTAGACTTAAGTCACATACAAATCACAAGGATCATTGTGATTGTTGATAAGGAGAATTCGCAGTGTGTAATCTCTCTTAGACTTAAGTCACACTTACAAATCACAAGAGTTGTTGGCAAGTTGTTGATAAGAAGAATTCGCAATGTATCTCTCTTAGACTTAAGTCACATACAAATCACGAAGAGTTGTTAGCAAGTTGTTGATAAGAGAAGAATTCGCAATGTATAATCTCCTCTTAGACTTAAATCACATACAAATCACAAAGTTGTTAGCAAGTTGTTGATAAGAAGAATTCGCAATTATATACTCCTCTCTTAGACTTAAGTCACATACAAATCACAAAGTTGTTAGCAAGTTGTTGATAAGAAGAATTCGCAATGTAATCTCCTCTTAGACTTAAGTCACATACAAATCACAGAGTTGTTAGCAAGTTGTTGATAAAAATTCATAATGTATACTCCTCTCTTAGACTTAGAGTCACATACAAATCACAAGAGTTGTTAGCAAGTTGTTGATAAGAAGAATTCATAGAGTGTATACTCTCTCTTAGACTTAAGTCACATACAAATCACAAAGAGTTGTTAGCAAGTTGTTGATAAGAAGAATTCGCAGTGTATACTCTCTCTTAGACTTAAATCACATACAAATCACAAAGAGTTGTTAGCAAGTTGTTGATAAGGAGAATTCGCAATGTATAATCTCTCTTAGACTTAAGTCACATACAAATCACAAAGAGTTGTTAGCAAGTTGTTGATAAGAAGAATTCGCAATGTATAATCTCTCTTAGATTTAAGTCACATACAAATCACAAAGAAGGTTATTGTAAATTGTTGATAAGAAGAATTCGCAATGTATAATCTCTCTCTTAGACTTAAGTCACATACAAATCACAAAGTTAACCAAGTTGTTGATAAGGAGAATTCGCAGTGTATAATCTCTCTTAGACTTAAGTCACATAAATCACAAGAGTTGTTAGCAAGTTGTTGATAAGGAGAATTCGCAGTGTATAATCTCTCTTAGGCTTAGGTCATACAAATCACAAAGAGTTGTTAGCAAGTTGTTGATAAAAGAAGAATTAACAATGTATAATCTCTCTGGAGCTTAAGTCACCTTCAAATACCAAAGGTTGTTAGCAGGTTGTTGATAAAAGGAAAATTCGCAATGTATACTCTCCTCTCTTGGGCTTAAGTCACATACAAATCACAAGAGTTGTTAGCAAGTTGTTGATAAGGAAGAATTCACAATGTATAATCTCTCTTAGACTTAAGTCACATACAAATCACAGAGTTGTTAGCAAGTTGTTGACAGGAGAATTCGCAATGTATAATCTCTCTTAGACTTAAGTCACATACAAATCACAAAGTTGTTAGCAAGTTGTTGATAAGGAGAATTCGCAGTGTATACTCTCTCTTAGACTTAGTCACACATACAAATCACAAAAAAGTTGTTAGCAAGTTGTTGATAAGGAGAATTCGCAGTGTATAATCTCTCCACCCAGACTTAAGTCACATACAAATCACAAGGTTATTAGCAAGTTTATTGATAAGAAGAATTTAATATAATCTCTCTTAGACTTAAGTCACATACAAATCACAAAGAGTTGTTAGCAAGTTGTTATTAGAAGAATTATGATATATCCTCTCTCTCTTAGACTTAAGTCACATACAAATCACAAGAGTTGTTAGCAAGTTGTTGATAAGAAGAATTAAATGTATAATCTCTCTTAGACTTAAGTCATGGAAATCACAGAGTTGTTAGCAAGTTGTTGATAAGGAGAATTCGCAATGTATAATCTCTCTTGGACTTAAGTCATACAAATCACAAGAGTTGTTAGCAAGTTGTTGATAAGGAGAATTCGCAATGTATACTCTCTCTTAGACTTAAGTCACATACAAATCACAAAGAGTTGTTAGCAAGTTGTTGATAAGGAGAATTCGCAATATGTACTCTCTATTGACAATCATACAAATCACAAAGAGTTGTTAGCAAGTTGTTGATAAGGAGAATTCGCAATGTATAATCTCTCTAGACTTAAGTCGCCACAAATCACAGAGTTATTAGCAAGTTGTTGATAGGAAAATTTCGCAATGTACTTCTCTCTCTTAGACTTAAGTCACATAAATCACAAGAGTTGTTAGCAAGTTGTTGATAAGGAGAATTCGCAATGTATACTCTCTTCAGACTTGATCACATACAAATCACAAGAGTTGTTAGCAAGTTGTTGATAGAAGATTCTTTATGTATGCTCTCTCTTAGACTTAAGTCACATACAAATCACAAAGAGTTGTTAGCAAGTTGTTGATAAGGAGAATTCTATAATGTATACTCTCTCTTAGACTTAAGTCACATACAAATCACAAAGAGTTGTTAGCAAGTTGTTGATAAATTCGCAATGTATACTCTCTCTTAGACTTAGAGTCATACAAATCACAGAGTTATTCAGCAAGTTATTTGATAAGGAGAAGTTCATATATTCATATACTCTCTCTTAGACTTAAGTCACATACAAATCCGCAAGGTTGTTAGCAAGTTGTTGATAAGGAGAATTCGCAATGTATACTTCTCTTGGAGCTTAAGTCACATACAAATCTGGAGTTGTTAGCAAGTTGTTGATAAGGAGGAATTCGCAATGTATGCTCTCTCTTAGACTTAAATCATACAAATCACAAAGAGTTGTTAGCAAGTTGTTGATAAGAAAATTCCATAATCTTATACTCTCTCTTAGACTTAAATCACATACAGTAAAGTTGTTAGCAAGTTGTTGATAAGGAGAATTCAGCGAGAAAGAAGAATATGAGGTCCGCAGAGACAGGACATTTAGACCAATGAAAGAAATCAGTAGACTCTGTGAACCATTAGGGCTCTCTGTGGTTAAGTGGTTAAGTGGTAAAGTGGATTGCGATGGTTAAGTGGTTAAGTGGTTAAATGGCTAAATTGTTAAGTGGCTAAGTGGTTAAGTGGTTAAGTGGTTAGGAAGTGGTTAAGTGGTTAAGTGGTTAAGTGGCTAAGTGGTTAAGTGGTTAGTGGTTAAGTGGTTAAGTGGTTAGAGTGGTTGAAGTGGTTGAAGTGTGGCTGATGGTTAAGTGGTTCGTGTTTAGAGTGGTTAGAGTGGTTGATGGATTTAAGCCTTTGACCTTGCTAATCGACGGCCGTGGGTTCGAATCCGGACCGCGTTATCCTGTTCAGTGTATTTTGTTCAGAGAACACTAGGATTATTTCGGAGCTAAGGTGTTCGTAGTCTGTGCAATACTCTTGGCAGGTGGTGTACCATTCTGTGGAGAAGGACCGAGCAATGTGTGGGAAAAACCCCGGTACAATGACGTCAAACCTTCCGCTTTAAACCCTCCCCCATTTCAAACTCTATGAATGCTGCTGGTCGCATGCTTCCACAATACATTAGACTTCATGTCTCATAAAGGTCGGATGCTTATTTTCTTCCATGTTGTTCTATGGCAGTCCTTTCCACAGTGGAGGCGGCACCGCCCCGGTAGGCGCTGAGCGTTCTAGGGGGTGATAGTGGGCTCAGAAGAAATTTGGGGGGCGGGGGTGTTCAAGCGATTAGGGTCGATGGCTTCTTAAAGGGAAAATTAGTAATAAATATTATAAAATAATCGCTTCCCAGTGGTTACAAGGCCAAATTTAGGAGTGTAAAGAATAGAACCACTGTTATCTGCTAAGCATATCGTAAGAGCGACTAAGGAGGAGTTTGGCTGAAATCGGATGCATGTGTCTAATCGTGTGAAGTCTATACGTTTACGGGCCTACCAAACCAATGTGCAACGTATACACGTTCTTGGCAAAATCAAACATATCACAAAGAGTGATTAAAATTGGTCATAAGAACGAACGCAAAGAAGAAGAAGAAGAATATAAAATAAATTATTTTCGTGATTTTGGGATTGAATAATAATTTAAAATTTGAATTATGTATCTTAATTCATCTTATGCCCGTCTTAAACGATCATTTTTCATCAATTTCTTTCATGCATATAATCATTTAAAAAACTGACCATATATTACAGAAATATATCTCAATTTCCTGTCAAAGCGAGATTAGACCATGGATATATGTGGGGGCGTTGGTAAACTGATATAATGTGGAGAGGCGTTACAAAATTTTTATATTGTGCAAAGTGGGCGCTGGGCTGAAAACGTTTGGGAATCTATGTTCTATAGTTTTCATCACTCACACGTGATGCTGACGATTTCTTCTTGCATCTCACGTAGTCTGACGATTTCGTTCTTGCTCCCTCACACGTGATGTGACGATTTCCTTCTTGCATCCCTCACACGTGATGCTGACGATTTCGTTCTTGATATTATTGATAAAATCCCAAGGGAAAAGTTATGATTGTTAATCTAGATTTGACCGACAGTGAGTTTTGTCTAGTTTGAAATATCTTCATTTGCGCTTCCGGATATATCCATAAGTGTTCCGATCTCATGCCATCTCCAGCGGCGTCCGGCGACTGACATTAACATTTCAATTCCGATTGATATGTACTACTCATATAATGGTTGTGCTGTTTCTTTTCTGGTCACTCAGTGACTCTTGCAATCTAGTACGTGACGTAGATTTGTGTGAATGAAAATATTCTTTGCGACAACATTCTATTAGCTTTTCTAGCCGCTCCAATCCCAGCTCTTGCAATCTAGTACGTGACGTAGATTTTATTGTGAATGAAAATATTGCACGACAACATTCTATTGTCCCAAGCTTTTCTAGCCGCTCCAATCCAGCTCTTGCAATCTAGTACATGGCATGATTGTATGAATGAAAATATTCTCTGCGACAACAACATTCTATGAGGCGTTCCTGATATCATCTCCTATCAATGGCACAGTCTTCTGATATGGTGACAGAGGCCAGTCATTGCAAACGAAACCCATGTGTCTCGTAACGAAGATAAGTGAATTCACCGTTGTTGAGCTTGCAATTCTTCTTGGAACGCTCCATATCGACCATTTGTTAACCACTCTTTGTGATTTGTATGTGATCTGAGCTAAGTGACTCACAACTTTTGCTGATAAAGTTGATTTCAACTAATTGACCATTCGAGTCTTTCTCCTCTGTTCCGCTAATTGTGTATCAGTCTCGCACGCTTCTGCCGCTCTTGCGTGCAGATATACGCCAAGTGGAGCGGTAATTCCCGACAACCACCCAAATGTATGGACATCACTGAATGAATACTTTTTAATTACTAAAAATGTAGGGGAAAAGATTGTATTGAACATTGCTCGTTTTGTGTTCATGGTGACACTTTAAGGTTTGTCCGAAAAAATAATTTCTTTATTAATTAAAGTTAGAGCAATTTATTTTATAATATGCATGTTAAGCTATGATTGTAGGTCTATTTTAATATTTAAATAAAAATAAACGTCGCATGGTTGCCGTAATGGCAGCCATCTTTAAAATACATGTTATTAGAATCCTACAGTTACAAAACAAACAATGTTATATTGAGAAATAAAGGGATGATTCATAAACTGTAAGCATGTTTAGCTACTGATCGATTTATTTTCTATAAAATGTCAAGAAATATATTTTATTTTTAATATGCTTAATAAAAAAACCGCATAACATGTCATCATTTCACATTGAAAATTAATTTTAAAACACATTTTCACAAATTTAATTTGAAATGGATATATAGGATATTCACCTCAAATTTCATTATTTCTAGCTTTAGTATTAGTTCACACTCAAGGATTTCCGACATTAAAAAAATGAAAAAAAAATGATTTTGAGAAAACTCAATTTTAAACTTGGAATTTGAAAGAAAAAAGCGGTGGAATTCAATTGTTTCTTATCTTCTAATGCTAATACACAAACAAAACAACATAATTTTATGTGTAATCAGTAAGTACGAATGTTGTACTTTATAGAACTAAATACTTAAAAAAATTGATGTTTTGACTAGAACAAATATTTTATAGAGAGCTTAAAATGCACACATGTCACCGTGAACACAAAAAGAGCAATGTTCAACACAATCTTTCTCCCCATTATGCTATCAGTGCCAAACCTGAACACTGACATCAAATGATAGAAGAAAACTTGTCACGAGAGGGATGATCTGTCTATTCAGAGTAGATTGAGGTAACATAGAGAGACCTGTTGAGAAATGAAGACATCAGGAGAAGAGTGGGTACATCATCAGTGCTGAACATCATCAAGAAACAAGGTTCGGCCACATGGGCACGTGCCAACGACAGTGCACCTTAAGGAGCGATGTTGCTCCGATACAATGGATACGAATCAAAAGGCCAGACACGTATAGGACGGGGACCTCAGAGATAACGGAGTGACTTTAACAGATACTTTAACAGAAGCGCACGCATAGCTGCTCGTTTTTTAGAAATCTCTATAACATCATGATGCTAATGACAAAACATAATTTTAGAAAATAAAAATAAAATAACAGACTAAGAATGTGCAACAACTCATTACAAACAGTCAATGCGAATTGTAGCAAAACCATCGATTTACATGCTTGAAACTTTGCAACCTTAGAATTATACAAACGCAAATGTCTGATGGAAGAAATTTATAGGAAACCTGGATTTTGTAATATAACGGTTTCCTCTGATGTTGGCAGCATATTTGGCCACAATCTGATACATCATTTATTTTCTAAATTATCTTTGCCAACCAGCATCATGATAAATAGAGATTTCCTAGAATGAGCACATGTGTGCGCTTCGAAAATGTGTCACTCCGTTATCTCTATGAGGTCCCGTCCTATACGTGTCTGGCCTTTTGATTCGTATCCATTCATATCGGAGCAACATCGCTCCATGGAGTGCACTGTTCGTTGGCAATGTGCCCATGTGGCCGAACCTTGTTTCTTGATGATGTTCAGCACTGATGATACCCTCTTCTCTGATGTCTTCATTTCTCAACAGGTCTCTTCATGTTACCCCAATCACTCTGAATAGACAGATCATCCCTCTCGTGACAAGTTTTCTTCTATCATTTGATGTCAGTGTTCAGGTTTGGCACTGATAGCATAATGTAGGAGAAAGATATGTTGAACGATAACTCTTTTGTAATTCACGGTGACATGTAATGCATTTAAGCTCTCCTATAAAATATTTGTTCTAGTCAAAACATCAATTTTTTAAGTATTTAGTTCTATAAAATTACAACATTCGTACTATCAATTGCATAAAATTATATGTTGTTTTGTTTGTGTATTAGCATTAGAAGATAAACACAGAATTCCACCGCTTTTTCTTTCAAATTCCAAGTTTAAAATTGAGTTTTTCTCAAAATCATTTTTCATTTTTTAATGTCAGAAATCCTAGTGTGAACTAATACTAAAGCTAAGAAATACACGAAATTTGAGGTGAATATCACATATCCATTTCAAATTAAATTTGTGTGAAAATGTGTTTTTAAAATTAATTTTCAATGTGAAATGATATTTTTTATATTATGCAGTTTTTTTGTAAACATAAGTTTAAAAATAAAATATATTTCTTGACATTTTACAGAAAATAAATCGATCAGTAGCTGTAAATATGCTTACAGTTTTATGAATCATCCTTTATTTCTCAATATATTGTTTGTTTTGTAAATTGTGAGGATTCTAATAACATGTATTTTTTAAGATGGCCGCTATTGTCATGGCAGCCATGCGACGTTATTTTATTAATGTTAAAATAGATCTACAATCATAGCTTAACATGCATATTATAAAATAATTGCTCTAACTTAATTAATAAAGAAAATTATTTTTCGGAGTGAAACCCCTGAAAATTATACATGAACTTTACGAGCATGAGCATGTTCAATACAATCTTTTTCCCCACATTTTTAGTATTAAAAGTATTCATTCAGTATTGTCCGCGACATTTGGGTGGTTGTCAATTACCGCTCACTTGGCGTATATCTGCAAGATGGCAGAAGCGTGAGACTGATACACAATTAGCGGAACAGGAAAATTTCGAATGGTCAATTAGGTTAGAAATCAACTTTATCAGCAAAAGTTGTGATCCCACTTCAGAGCTCAGATCACATACAAATCACAAAGTGGTTAACAAATGGTCGATATGCATTCGAAGAATTACCAGCTTCAACAATTTGAAATTACACTTATCTTCGTTACGAGACACATGGGTTTCGTTTGTGTTATCAGAAGACCAGCCAACGGATAGAATGACATTGTGAACGCCCTCATAGAATGTTGTCGCAGAGAATATTTTCATTCACAAATCTACACGTCACGCATGCCCCTAGATTGCAGAGCTGGGATTAGACGGCTAGAAAAGCTAATAGAATGTTGTCGCAAAGAATATTTTCATTCACACAAATCTAAATAAGTACTAGGTGCAAGAGCTGGAATGGGCAGCTTTAGAAAAGCTAATAGAATGTTGTCATAAGAATATTTTCCATTCACACAAATCTACGTCACGTACCTAGGTGCAAGAGCTGGGATTGGGTAATGAAGAACAGCACAACCATTATATGAGTAGGACATATCAGTCGGATTGATGTGTGTCAGTCGCTGGACATGCTGGAGATGTTGCAGAAGGAGATCAGACACTTATGGATATATCAAAGTGCAATGAATATTTCCGACTGAACATTAAAAACTCACTGTTTATCAATCAAGAGATTAGCAATCATAACTTTTCCCATTGGATTTTATCAATAATATCCAAAGAACGAAATCGTCAGCATCACGTGTGAGGATGCAGAAGAAATCGTCAGCATCACGTGAGGATGCAGGGAACGAAATCGTCAGCATCACATGTGAGAGTTGAAGAAATCGTCAGCATGCGTGGTGATGAAAACTATAAATTATAGATTCCAAACGTTTTCAATAGCGCCACTTTACAATATAAAATTTGCCCCCTCCACATTATATCGTTCTGCCCCCTATCCGCAATTCTTCCTTTGACATAGAAAATTAGAGATATATTTCTGTAATATGTAATTGATTTTTGTGATTATAACCATGAAATAGAAAATTGATGAAAAAAATGGATCGTTAAGACGGGCATAAGATGAATTAAGATACATATTCAATTTTAAATTATTATTCAATCCCAAAATCACGAAAACTAATTTATTTTATATTCTTCTTCTTCTTCTTTGCGTTCGTTCTTTACGACCAATTATGATCACTCTTTGTGATATGTTTGATCTTTGCCAAGAACGTGTATCATTGCACATTGGTTTAGTGAAGCGTAAACGTATAGACTTCTACACGATTAGGACATGCATCCGATTTCAGCCAAACCTCCTTAGTCGCCTCTTACGATATGTAGCAGATAACAGTGATTCTCATTCTTTTTAAATTTGGGCCCGGTAACCACTCAGGCGATTTATTTTATAATATTTATTACTAATTTCTTCTTTAAGAAGCCATCATTCCCTAATCAGCTTGAACACCCCCGCCCCCAAATTCTTCGTTTTTCTCACTAGAACGCTGACGCCGCAGAGAGCAGTGCCCCACTTGAAACACTGCTATAGAACAACATGGAAGAAAATACAAGCATCCGACCTTTTATGGGCGCAGAAGTCTAATGCTGTATGGAAGACATGCGACTCAGCGCAGCATTCTTAGGATTTAAATGGGGGAAGTTTGAAGCGGAAGGTTGACGTCATTGCACCGGGTTTTTCCCACACATTGCTCGGTCCTTCTCCACAGAAACTAAGGTACACCACCTGCCGGAAGTATTGCTGGTCCATTACCAGCTCCGGAAATAATCCTAGTGTTCTCATGAACAAAATACACTCGTGAACAGGACAACGCGGTCCAGTTCAGACCCACGGCCGTCGATTGGCAAACAAAGCAACCACTTTAACCCTTAACCACTTAAACACTTAACCCTTAACCCATGGCCACTTAACCACTTAACCACTTAACCCATGCCTTAACCACTTAACCAACAACCACTTAGCCCATAGCATAACCATAACCACTTAACCACTTAACCATAACCACTTAGCCACTTAACCACTTAGCCCTTAACCCTTATGTAACCCTTAACACTTAACCACTTAACCACTTAACCACAGAGGCCTAACAGTTCACAGAGTCTACTGGTTTGCTGTACTAGTCTCAATGTCCCGTCTCTGCGGACCTCATATTCTTCTTCTTCGTTGAATTCTCCTTTATCAACAACACTGCTGTCTTTGTGATTTGTATATGATTTAAGTCTAAGAGAGTATACATTGCAGATTCTTTCTTATCAACAACTTGCTAGCAACTCTTTGTGATTTGTATGTGATTTAAGTCTAAGAGGAAGTATACATTTAGGAATTCTCCTTATCAACAACTTGCTAACAACTGCATGATTTGTGACTTAAGAACAAGAAAGTATACATTACGAATTCTCCTTATAACAACTTGCTAACAACTCTGTAGTTTGTATGTGACTTAAGTCTAAGAGAGAATATACCCATTGCGGAATTCTCATATCAAGCAACACAACAGCTCTGTGATTTGTATGTGACTTAAGTCTAAGAGAGTATACATTGGTCTTCTTATCAACAACTTGCTAACAACTCTTTGTGATTTGTATGTGACTTAAGTCTAAGAAATATACATTGCGGGTCTATATCAACAACTTGCTAACAACTCTTTGTGATTTGTATGTGACTTAAGTCACAAGAAAATGTCATGCAGATTCTTCTTTATCAACAGCTTGCTGTAACTCTTTGCTGATTTGTATGTGACTTAAGTCTAAGAGAGTATACATTTGATTCTCTTATCAACAACTTGCTAACAACTCTTTTGCTGATTTGTATATGACTTAAGTCTAAGAGAGTATACATTGCAGATTCTTCTTATCAACAACTTGCTAACAACTCTTTACCTTGGTTGTATGTGACCAAGTCTAAGAGATTATACATTGCCAATTCTCCTTATCAACAACACTTTAACAACTCTTTGTGATTTGTATGTGACTTAAGTCTGAAGTATACATTGCAGATTCTCTTATCAACAACTTGTAAACAACTCTTTGTGATTTATATATGACTTAAAGTCTAAGAGAGTATACATTGCAGATTCTCCTTATCAACAACTTTACTATAACTCTTTGTGATTTGTATGTGACTTAAGTCTAGAGAGATTATACATTGCCGAATTCTCCTTATCAACAGCACTAACAACTCCCCATGATTTGTATGTGACTTAAGTCTAAGAGAGATTATACACATTGTTCTTTTTGGTTTTTTTTAAAACTTGCCTCTTTTTTTGGGTCGCCTCCGTCCGGGGCCCCTACCTCAATAGTCCCCTCAGCAATGATCTTGATATGGCCAAGTATCTAATATTTCTTATTGTATATTGTTTATCAGAATTGTCTTTAACATTCAGTTCTTTTAGGACATCAGTGTTCTTTCTTTTCTTCCATGGTATTCTTGATCTTTCTGTAGCATTTCGTTTCGAAGGACTGGATTTTCTTCCTGTTTCTGTGTAGTGGCCCATGATTCCAAAACCCATCAGTAGTCACTGGATATTCTCGGTATTTGTGATTCTAATATTTTGCTGATCTTTCCACATGTTCTTCAAAAATTTGCTATGACAATCTGTGAGATCTCTTTGGAGCAGTCGCCTTTTTTTTGACTATCAGGCAGGTATTCGTAGCTCTTTATATATTGGAGTTCTTCATTGTTTATTTGGATGTTAGGTGTGTATTTGTATTATTATCATATTATATATTCTCTCATATTTAATAGTATATTCCTCTTGATATTCATTATTATATTTCTCTCATATTCATTAATATTTCCTCTCCATCTTGATTATATTTCTCTCTTACATTATTATTTATGTTTCTCCAATTTCTTATATATTTTGGGTTGTGGTTGTGGTTACTAAGCTGCGTCAATGCACTCGGGCAGCCCCCGGTCTCAGTCTCCCCAACAGATATCGAAGAGTATGCATACTAATGGTTCCTGTGGCTCCCTGATTAAACACACCTCTCACTCTGCCTCTCAGGCATCCAGTTCGACTTGAACAACGGGTAACTCCAAACCTAATCGGCAGTCGATTCAACATCGATTTAGGTGTCCTCACCCAACAGAAGTCTCGAAGAGACCGAAGAATACCCCATATCCATCTTCCTCCCCAACAATCGATGTGTGATGCAAAGCCTTCCGACTCTCATTACCGTAAACACCATGCCCCAGGACGTTATATCCCGTAAGCCGCTGGAGGTTAGAAACTTCTAGCGACATCCCTCATACCAGAAACCTGCCCCCTGGATCTTGTGAAGCATCGACTAGAGTCAGATCAACAACTGCCCCAGTAAAAGTCCAGAAATCCCAAAGGAGGGGAGCAGTAACGCCTCAACCTCCCCTCCTCATCTAAGTAGTATGTATACTTTATATATATATTTTTGTGTTATCAATAAAATGCCATGGCTGCCGATGTAGGCATCATGTCTCTCCAATTTCTCTTCCTGTTTCAATTAATCAGTTCAACATCGATCTTATGAGACCATGATGTTAGACCATCCCCATCTTCTCCCTCTATTTCCACGATCTCTCCTTCCTGAATTTTACCTTTTGTCACCCAATGTTTTAAACCTTCTCTTCCCATTATGCCCCAAGGAACCTGATTGTCTGATTCTTATTCTTTTGATAAGGTTTCTTCGTGTCATTCTGATTTAAAACCTCCTCGTTTGTTTTCATTGCTGTCCCTGCCCTTCTGAGCATTCTTCTGTAAAAAACACATCTCTGGACTTTGATCTTATTGATTGCTTGTCCATGATTCGCTGCCATATATTTGTGATGGTTCAATAGAGAACTAAGGGACTCGTTTTCCATGCCATTTGGTAATGAATTCACCATACTATTTTCATTTTTACAAACAATAGTTTCCCTTTAGCTATTCTACTCTAATCTTGTTTTACATCTTCCATCTGATGTTGGAATGTTCCTAAATATTTAATCGATGGACTGTTTTTTATTTTAATATTGCATTGTTTTGTTTTATTTCTTGTTACCATTCAAGACTGATTGTAAAGTCTGTTTCTTTATATTCATGTAATCCTACTTTTCCTTTTCTTTTTTTTCAAGGGATAGATCTTGCTTATTTTTCTTTTA
>JADZMA010000460.1:0-34646 GCA_020796225.1 Arion vulgaris
CAGCCAACCTTATCCAATAAATTATCTCCGCTTGACCTCCTTTACAGAGTTTACTGCAATGCTTTCCTCCTATACCGCCAAGACATGTGACATCTTTCTGAACGTTTCTGCCGGGAGCTTGCAATTATGGTGGGGCCATTGATTACGGGAGTGATTATACGCTTAGAACTCGTATCTTGTTACTTACATTTGCTTTGCTTTTGCAACTTTTTATTAGACATATGTCAGGAGATTCGTTCATTAGTTCAGGGAATTTAGACATGTGTGACGTGACTGTGCTTGCACTACTACCTATAGCTCATCCTTGATCCCTAGCCTCTTAGGCAGACATTATCCTCTGTCTGTTTCCATGACCACAACGAGGAAGTAAAAATAATATGAAACATCCAAGCACGTTTTATTTCAACGCTATGAATCAACAATAAGAAAAAGCCAGAAGATTTCCTTATCTAGATTTAAAAAACATATTATCGTATGACGACTTCAATCATAGATCTTCCGATTCATAAATTTCATGTGATCTTAATGGATATTAACTTTTTCACTCCCATGGAAACACATCAATGATACCAGCAGTGGATGAAGTGTAACTTCTATGCGTCTTTCAGTGAAAGTCTTCAGTAATATCTTTTTAAAGTCTTAGATTCGAATCCAGAAGTTTTACAACCAGTGGCGGCTCGTGATCATTTTTGTTGGTGGGGCCAGACATATATTTTCGGAAAAATCATGTTTTCGGTTAGGATATATTTTAATAAATAAAATAATAAATACACGTTACACCTTATTTTTGGGTGTGTCCCGGCCCCACTGGCCCATAATGACGATCCCCAACTGTTTACAACGTTCCATTTTCCATGCACACATTTTGTGATCAAACCTGCCTACAGCTAGTAAAAATTTTCTCTTTCAAAAGTCCATTTTTTTGGTCATGGCCGGCCTTTTGCTTGTGCCCATTGTATCGGAGCAGCATTGCTCTTTGAGGTGCCCCTTCTGATGGTAATCTGCTTACGTGGCCGAACCATTTAATTTGTTTTTTTTTAATGAAGTTTAGTACTGATGTTGTATTCACTTTTTTCCAGATGTCTTCATTTCTCAAATTCAGGGTATTCAGCAGACATGTGATATCTGTATTGTTGAATGACACAGAAAAGTGGCGAGTCACAATGCCAAAAATATTCAGACCTGTGTCAACCTACGTCTAAAGCGTATTCTCAGAATGAGGTGATATATGACAGAGTTGCAATCAGAGACCGGTAGATACGAATAGGACAGGAACTAACGATAACCCAGGTTAACTTTGTGTCCAGGAAGATTTTGGGGGGTAATCACGCTCTGCCAGAACACATTTCTAGCAAAATTTTTCAAAATTGAATGATCTTGGAAATATGGCTATAACTTACGTTCTTTGTAAGCTAGATTTATACAGTTGGTATCAAAATATGAGGAATTAAATTCTGAACAATCTGATAATAAATAGTTATATATGTAAATCAGTATTTATTTAGAAAATTATTGTTGTATTTCATGTTCAGAGTAACTACTAAGACTTTCAAACTTGAATCAATGCTTAGCCATTGCTGAATTCTCCATCATTGTCGGTGAAATCATAAACATGAAACACTGTGTGTGTTTATTTGAACTTTGGAACAAATCCATGTCTTGTTCGGCACTTTATCGACGTGGAGGACGAAACAAAATCTTATAACTAAACTTTTCACACGAAAGTTTACTTTTTTCACAACAGGAAAAATATATTTGCGAATAAAACTATTTACTAAAAAGTCGAAATGAAATTTTACCATGCTGTATAGTATATGAATGAAATGGGAGTTATCTGCCCGTTGAATTCTGTAAACAAAAACAGTGTCGGACGTATAGTAGCTGAACAGTAAAACAAAACGTGCATGGATCAAATTAGCCGTTGGCAGCGTGTTTTGGCATAATGAGAGAAATGTTTTCTACGCTGGCAGCGTCGACTGGACACAAAGAGGAGAAAATGCGATGGGTCGGATGTACCCTACGGAACACACAGGTGAGTGTCTCTAGATAAGCAATTGAGTGGAAACCGCTAGGACAACGAAAAAGGAAATTATAAAATGCCAAGAGAACTATTCTTTTGAGGAAATGAATGGTGCAGATATATATTGGGAAGAAATAAAGATAATCAAACAGAAACAAGTGGCGAACAACTGTTGAGGCCTTATTCTACTAGAGCATGGATTCCCAAAGTGGCGGTGCACCGCCCCAGTGGGCGCTGCAAGCCTCCAGGGGCGATAGTGGTTCAGCAGCATGGGAGTTTTCTCGTGATTGTGCGATTTAATAATCATTCAAAAATTTGAATTCTGCATTTTAATTCATTTTATGACAATCTTACACGATCCACTTTTCCATCAATTTTCTGTTTCATGTATATAATCATTTGAAAATTGACTATGTATGACAGAAATGTATATTAATTTTCTATGTCAAAGTGAAAATAGAGCATGTGTTGGAAGAGGAGGGGGAAGGGCGTTGGCAAACTGTTATAATGGAGAGGGGGGCGGTACAAAAATTTAAATCGTGCAAAATGCGCTTGAGCCGGAAAAGTTTGATAATCTATGTCCTAGAGGAACGGAGAGAAATAAATTCTAGTAGTAAACATATAACAAAGATACTATTTAATAAGCAAAATCTCTCATATGTTGTCAGGGCTCACAATAAGAGCGAAGAATAGTAACACTGCGACCTGCAAGGCATGTCGTAAGAGGCGTCTAAGGAAGGGTCCTAGGAAAGCTATCTTAGTAAATATATGAGCCTACAAAAATCCGATGTGCAGGCCTACTAGAGGAGAATACCTGTCACAACGTGCAATCGATCACCTACAAATAACGAAGAGTGGTTAAAAGGTAGTTGATATGGAGCGCTCGAAGAAGAAGGAAAAGAACAATAAACAAAGTGAAGACTTCAAATTTAAAGATATATTATCTTTCAAGGTGGAAATAAATCGAACTTGCAAAAATATATCCAGTAACAAGTCCATTATATATATATGTTCTTCCTCACTAAATCACTGACTTAAGAAGTTGCACGCTATTCCTGCATTAATACTTTGATGACATCCCGTTTCCTGCTTCGAGACCAAAATATTCTTTCTTAACCCTTCTGACGTGAAACATAGAAATGTTATTTCCCTTTCTTCCTAGTGTCACGCGTGTTAAGGTCAGCTTGGATTATATCCGACTTTATAGGGTTAATTGAATGTCTTGAGATCTATGCGACAATGCGGTTCCACGAGTGGACTCCTCTGAAAGATATATCAACGAATGATATATATATAAATATATATATATATATATATATTCTAAGCAAATACAGAAAGGTGCAGTCGACATAAATAGGTTATTTATATCATGCTTCATATGGATCATTGACAAAGTTATTGTAGGGTTAAGTCAAAGGGGCATATATCATCATCATGTACCATTGTCAACACAGAAACGTCGATCTCATCACAGCTTGCCTACAAATTCCGATCTCTTTCACGTCTTCGGCCAGCACCACATTTTCAACTGTCTTCGATTTTTCTTTTCCCTTTCTGCCTCAGTTGTTCATGAAACATGATCTTCCTATAGCTTTCTTTGTCTTCGTCGTGACAGTTTAATGGGATGAAAACATGTGAATTTCGAGACATAATATTGTTTATGAGCAAATATGTTGAATGTTCAGGTCTTGTATGATGTCTTTATTTATGTTTTTAAACTGCAGGAGGTTGTGAGAATTCTTCTATAGCAATTTGTTGTAAAATATATAGTTATTACTTCATTGCTGATTGCGTAATGATTAATTGTTTATAATCATGTTGTCATTGTTCATGCATTTTCTCAGATACTCTACATTTGTTTTCTTGCTTGTGATGTGCCATCGGATCCTGATGATAAGTACCCTGAACTATGGTTACTGTTGGAGCTACGGAGTTAGCGTTTTGTGCAATACTTCAGCGTGTGTTTGCCGTTTCTGAGGACAGAAACCGAGTCATATTGAAATCTGGCGAAAGATCTCAATCTTTCACTTTGAAATATTTATTTTTACCTAGTATGTTGCCTGTGCTCGCAAGGGGAGCAAATACTAGTAACACTGCGATTTACAAGGCAACTGCGGTAGGGTCCTAAAGAAGCTACCCTAGTAAATTAAAAGCATCGCAGAAATCGGATGCAGAAATAGTTTGTATATATTTTATTAGTTGACTGTAGTGTTTGCACACTAAATCTGCATCTGTTCACTATAGCAGTAGGCGACAACCTAAACGAGACTGACGTGGTAAAACCAATTGACGTGTTATGTAGTGAGTGGCTAGACGCTAGAAAACATAAGAGAAGCCATACACTTACAATCTAGATGTCCATTTTATGAATCCAGTCTGAATAAAGACTATTTGAGAGATCTACTGATTGTTGGTATTTTGTAACATCAATGTTGACCTTCCAATTAACATCATCATTACAAAACTAAGCGAAGATTAATTGCCTCATATAAACAATAGAATCTCACTTCAGAATAAAAAGTCATCTCCTACTATCCTACCTGTAGGCGTATAACTACATCAAGTAAAAAGTCAACAGGTAGGTGTCTAAACCCCTTTTAAATGAAAAGCATGCAGAAATGGGGTGTTGGGGCCTATTTAGCGCATAACTGGCAGCTACCCCGCTCTTGGGATGGATCCAAAAAAATCACAAAGGGGTTAACGGGAGTGGGCAATATGACGTTCGAAAAAAAAAAGAAACCTACACTTTCCATTCGATGTCCATCATTTACTGAACTTTCATATGATCTTTCGAATGGGAACCAGTACTGGTATTGTTAGAGGGTTTTCCCACCTTTTGGATTCAAAGTAATGGCCATATCATTTCATCATAGAATAAAAACTGTTCTCCTTCCCCTTCTTCTTTCGGATTGGTTCTTCTATCGCTGGGACAACTTCAAACTGATTTCCCCTAAATCCCTACCTTGTTTTTGTATATTATATATATAAAAAAAAATTTTGTTTTCTCACATTTTTTATAAGCAAACGAAAAATTTTGAAATAAGATTTCTTTTTAACAATATTTCGTTTTTTTTTCGAATAATGATTTAGTTGTAAGAAACATGTTTTCCCCGTCTAAGATGACTTTTCCCCGTTGTGTAATTCTAAAAATGATCACAGGGTCTTTACTTAACAGCTATATTTGTTTCTTTAAAGCATTAATTTTCCCAACTATTTACTTTTAAATCAAATTTAATTCAAATCACTTAAATTTTAATACCATGTTTTTTTTTTAGATTAAATTGATTTTAAATGTTTTAAATGCGTATTTTAAAACAATCTTATAATGACTGTGCGTGTATAGAGAAAGAATATCGGGTGATTTTATTGAGATTGAAAAAAGCTGATTATTCTTTTTCTTAGGGTTTTAAATTTTTTTGATTGTTTGGAAAATACACTGATATTTCACACAATAACAAATTTTATGAGGTTGAATTGCATGCCTTGTCTTCAAGTAGCATTATTCTAACGCCAGCTTTTGGTCATTGTTCTCTGTCAAATGTCAGGGTTTTTGCCTGATGCAATGCCTCTATTTATCATCGTGACGGGGAAACCGGGCAAAAAGTTCAGGTCAAAAGAAATTTGATCGGCGTCCTTTGCTGGGGGAAAGTGTACTTCTTTTTGTTTATGGGGGCCGAAAAGCTATTTTGATACTAGTAATTATTCATGACGTCCTTAGCTAAGGAATTTAAGATGTAGTTCTTGTTGTTTTTTGGGCTGAAAAAGTCTATTTTGATACTATAGTCCGTTCAACAACCTGCCCCGTCCAAGCGGTTGTTTAAAACCCTTTTCCCCCAGTAGCGAACTTTTCACACAACTTGTTATCCGACCAAATTTCTGATGGAAGATTGCTTAGGGAAACCGGATTTTGTAATATACGGTTTCCCTTTTATTTGGGGATATTTGGCAAGCGATACACATTTTTTGTTTTTACAGTAAACGCACACATATGACATTTAGTCAAGTCTCAATAAACGTATTATCCCAGCCCAGGGGGCCGTTTATACGTGGTGCGAAATAAACAAAAATGAACATAGTTGTATTATTGTTTTTTTTATAAGTCGGAAATGCGCGTAACATTAATGACACTTTTTTCATTTTTAAAAAATTTGCACTTCAAACTCATTATGTAATTTTAAAACAAGCTGTCAACAATATAGAATCCAATATTACAAAAATTTCTTCCCCTAATTTCGATATACGCTTTTTAAATAAATTCCTCCGCACTAATGACGCAATTTTTTCCGTTGCCCGAGTCGTTATGGTGGGAAAAAGCAAAAACTTTTCAAAAAAGTGAATTTCCCCTGAATTTGCTATTTTTTCATCAATTATTAAATTTTGTAAAATGGTTTTCTTAACCATGCCAACAAAAGGGGTTAAAAATAGCACAAAGAAGGAAACTTTAGATGGTATGATTGTTTGAATGGCAAAACTATTTTTTAGCGTCGGGAACATGTGTAGTTCATATGCAAGCTTTCAAGTTATTTCATCAAATGGTTACAAAGATACAAATTTTTATCTTTGGGCATGACAAGTTGAACGGACTATAGTAATTGTTCAGGCAGAAACAGAGAATAAAATATCTTTAGAAATACATTTGCATACAATTAGGTATAATAATTAACATACTAAAGCAAAAGGCAGTCCACGCAAATGATGGAGTTCGACATATTAGAAGCGACGAAAGACACAGTTTATGAAGCGCACACAAAATCCGTTTCTATAAATCGATTCTTACCCTGAAGCTGTGAGGCAAATCAGGACTGGAGAATAGAAAGGAAGGCATGAGAAGATTGCTAAATGTGTCTCCTTTTTTTCGACCTGACGCTGAAAGACAAAACATGATTAGAGAATAAATAGATAGAATCAAAACTGTGTATGTTTCTTCGATCAACGGCACATGATGATGATCATTATCAAATATCTTGTCCTGAGCAGAACTTTTTCACCCCAACAGTCCATCGGAATTTCTCTCTCATAGGCCAGATGTCCTGATAATGCAGCCGTCGTGTTCAAACCATCAGTTAGTTCCTGAATCCATCTTCTCCGTGGTCTTCCTCTTCTTCTCTTTGCTGGTATGCCTCCTTCCATGATGTCATCTCCAGCCCTTCATGTCTTTTTATATGTTCAAAATATCTCAATTTTCTCTTTCTTATTTGTAGCATCAGCGAGTGTTCTTTGATTTTGAGTTCTTTCTGGATAGATCTATTTGTTCTTTTATCTGTCCAAGATATACGAAGGACTCTTCTGTAACACTTCAATGCACATACATGTTTTTCCACTGTCTTATTAAATGTCCATGCTTTACACCCATACGTTGCCACTGGGAATATGCATGCTCTTAGTATCTGATCTTTGTTTTCTTATCAGTTCCGTTCCATACTGTTTTGAGTTGTTTAATTTAATGTAAAGCCATGTTTGTTCTCCTTTTATATTCCTTCACCCCATTTCCATCTGTTGTTAGCAGTGTCACAAGATATTCAAAACTCTTCACATTTTCTACTTTCTCTCCATTTATAAAAATGTAATTTGTCATGTTCGTTTTATCTGTTGTCATGATGGTAAAAACAGCATATCACATGGCGCCTACATATCAAAGTGTTTCTTTCTATACTGCCCTTTTTTGTGTATGGGTCGGCTTGAGAGATGTTATGGTAGAATAAAACGTGTTTCCTCCTTCTCCATGACATTTTATTCGGGGAACTTGCTCGTACTAAGCAATGACACTAACGCCTGCAATATGCAGTTCCTTGAGCTAAGGATTGCATGCTAAATATATCTTTTTTTTGCTTAAGATAACATGGTTGTTTGTATCTACACGTTACCATACTCAGGTATATCATGCACCTTTCCACGCAGTGTTTATATATATATATATCATCAACATCATCAGGTGCCGTTTCAGCTCGTGAAGTCGATCATGAATCTCCACAAATATCTGTCTCTGGTTTGTGCTATTATCTCAGATGTTGACGCTCTACCGTGCCATACAGTCCAGCTATCACAAATATCTGTCTCTGGTTTGTGCTATCATCTCAGATGTTGACGCTCTACCGTGCCATACAGTCAGGCTATCAAAAATGGTCTCACTCCGTCGTTCTCTGTCTCGTCTACCTTCAATTTGATTGGTTCTCACAATGTGTTCTAAACCTTCCTCCTTCATCACATATCCACAAAATAATGAATGCTGCTTTCTAATCTTGAATATAAACTTTCTTTGTGTCTTGACCTCATTCAACACCTCCACATTCGCCATTTTAGTAGTCCATAGAATGTTGATCATGCATCTGTATAACCCCATCTATGTGACATTAATATCTTTTATGTGCACTATTGCTTGACTCTACTCTAAGCACCTCGTCCAACAAGTTGTATTGTAGTATGTTTTTCTGTTCTGAGTTAAATATAACTTATGCTTGGCATTTATAAATAGAACTGGTACGGATATGCGGGCAACAACATTATACAATCAATAGTAGTTGTCTTGTTTGATAACCCGCGTGTGTTGGCTGGGCTCCAAGGAGCAAATAATAGTAACACTGCGACCTACAAGGATATCGTAAGTGGCGACTGAAATAGGGACCTAGGGAAGTTACCTTTAGTAAATAAAAGAGAAGCTATCCTGATAAATGTAATGGTCACATCGCTAGTGAAGTCACCACGAAACTATGCAGAATATGATTGCTTTTTATGCCCTGACATAATAAATCTCCTTGGCCTTACCGTGGATTAATCAGTGTCTCCAGAATGGGAGCCCACTCTCTAATCATTTCGGTCAGACGTCTCATCTAAAAGATAGAAAGTGGGAAACCGACGGACGTTTCCATATCACTATTCAACCCCACTCATCTCCTTGAAGATCAGTAATGTACGAGGCGTGTTCAAATGAAAACGGGACGTGGATTTTTTAAGATCATACGCAAATTAACAGTTTCAACGGAATAACAAAGCAACCACTTGTGAATAAGAATGCACATGGGTTCATCAGAAAAATCTCCGTATACATTTAGGCGCATCCACTGTTTAGGTAGACGTCGAATGCCGTCCGAGAAAAGGTGCGTGGCTGCTCACTGAACCATGTGGGGCACCGCTCTTTCACGTCTGCGTCGCTGTTGAATCGCTGTCCCTTTTTTGCTTTCTTCACGGGCCGGGAAAAAATGGGAAAACACACAGGACAAATCAGGACTATAGGCTGGGGATGAAGAACTTCCCAATTTTTTTGCCAATGTTTCCCGCACAATTTTTGCGACGGGGCGGACGAGCGTTGTCAGCAGATCTTTCACGGCCAGGTCAGGCATATTGGCAACAGAAGAAGCCATAGCCTTGCTTGATAAAGCAGTACGACGACCGCCGTCGGCATTCGTTCGCTTACAGAAGAATTCCATATGTCAATTGGGACAGCCCACATGGTTGTTTGGAAGAAATTGAACTATCGGAAGGTGTTCTTCAGTGGGTCCCATTTTGGGTGTTGACTGACCACCATAAGGAAGAACGGATGGGGTGGAGTTTGAACCACTTGATGCGTTACAGGACAGAGGGTGATGCTTTTTGTTGAGCATTGTGGCAGGTGATGAATCGTGGTGCCACCACTATGAACCGAGAAGCAAAAATTTACAGCATGCAATGGAACATCCAGGTTCACCAAAACCAAAAATTCAAGACACAGGTTTCTGCTGGAAGGTTATGAGTAACGAATTTTTGACCATGAAGGGGTTTTGTTGCGATTTTAAGGAACCTGGTGTCAACATCAATGCCGCCCATTATAAGACACTTTTTGACAAGCTGCATAAGGCCATCAGGCTAGCGACCGGGCAAGCTTTCTAAGGTGGATTCTTCTCCCCACAACGCCTCGTCCGCACGTCGCAAAATTGTGCAGGAAACATTGGAAAGAAGAATTGAGTTCTTCATCACCCAGTCTATAGTTCCGATTTGTCCCTGTGTGATTTCCATTTGTTCGGACCGTTGAAGAAAGCACTAAGGGACAGCGATTCCCAAAAGCGACGCAGACGGAAGAGAGCGGTGACCACATGGTTCGGAGCAGCCACGCACCTTTTTTCGGACGGCATTCGACGTCTACCAAAAAGTGGGATGCTTCAATGCATACGGAGATTTTTTCTGATGAACCCAAGGCATTCTTATTCACAAGTGGTTGCTTTGTTTAATTGCGTTGAAACTGTTAATTTGCGAATAATACTTTTTAAATAAATCCACAAGTCCCGTTTTCATTTGAACACGCCTCGTAGATGAACATGTCTGCACTTTAATTGCAGAGAACACAAAAATGTCTTGGACAGCAGTTGCTTATTGGTTACTGAACCGACAGCATATCACTCCAAGGCAGACCCATATGTGCTTAATCCCCCCCAACAGAAGTCGACGAATATGCATGAGATATGTAGTAGGCTCCTGTGGTACGTTCGTGAATCATACTGTACATTTACCCTCAGACCATTATATATATAAACGGGTAACTCTTAACTCATTAAATCGTTGGATAGATCAAACAGATCATCGTGACAGTAGATCCAATTGAACCACCAGGACCGTAAATCCCCTTTATAGATCATGCCAATAGATCATCTTTAGCCACGAGGAAAAAAAAAGATTCACCCTTAACCACCCATGACATTTGACTTACTAAAAACAACATGATACACTATCATAATCAACTGAAGACACTAAACAGTAGATCTACTTGACTCACCCGGATAGAAGATTCACTTTAACTCCTGGAAGTTGGAAACCTCAAATTAACACATCTGCTACTACTGCAACTTTCCTTTTTTAAACTGTATCATCAGAAATGTGTGTAACCAGTCGTCAAGTCCCAATTTTCTACGACTCCAACAACAAACAAAAATAAAGAAGCCCTAACAAAAAAAATTACTTCTTGCCATTTTTAAACATACGTGACTAAATACATTAACATCTTAACTCTATCTTATTTCTACCGTTCCTAATGGAGCATAAGACATGACCTTATCAATAACATTTTTCTGGTTTTTGAGATCAGCATTCCCAATGGAAAAAAATTATGATATTGTTCTTAACGCCAACATAATTCATTATGTATATGTCACTTAGTCATAACTTAACCCCGATAACAAGGGGAAGTATTATTCAGCATTACATCCATTGATACAACCGGGTTACTGATAAGATGTTGTGAATACAATGTAACTTAGTCATAACTTAACCCCCGATAACAAGGGGAAGTATTATTCAACATTACATCCATTGATGCAACCGGGTTACTGATAAGATGTTATGAATACAATGTAACTTAGTCATAACTTAACCCCGATAACAAGGGAAGTATTATTCAACATTACATCCATTGATACAACCGGGTTACTGATAAGATGTTATGAATACAATGTAACTTAGTCATAACTTAACCCCCGATAACAAGGGGAAGTATTATTCAACATTACATCCATTGATGAAACCCGGGGTATTGATAAGATGTTATGAATACAATGTAACTTAGTCATAACTTAACCCCGATAAAAAGGGGGAAGTATTATTCAACATTACATCCATTGATGCACCGGTTACTGATAAGATGTTATGAATACAATGTAACTTAGTCATAACTTAACCCGATAACAAGGAAGTATTATTCAACATTACATCCATTGATACAAACCGGGTTACTGATAAGATGTTAGAACAAATGAAAAATTTAAAAATCGTCAAATCCTTTACAGGACTCAGACCCCAATCACGAAACGTGTTGATTGTCAACCAATAATACTTTCGTATTTTGTCATTGATTTCAGAACGGTGAGGTCTATTTTCACCTTTAGTAAAAATCCCATGGAAACGAATTTGCTTCCAAACTACCTGTTTGGTGTTTGAACCAGGTACGCTTGGGTTGTGATTGAGCTCACAGCCGCTACAGACGTTACATGAACACAATACACCACCTTCAACAACTACCACATTTAATGAGTTATACTGTAACATGATATTACATAGGATTGTTCGTCACTTACACCTTCAGAGTTAACACATATACGCACCTACATCCACGCATGCACATACGCACACATACACGCACATACATATATCCGTAAGTTATATTTAATCGCTTTCATAACCATGGTTATGTTTTAATGTTGTCAACAAATTAATTAAAATTTAGTTCACAATTTTCTTTGTTGGGCAATACATCTTATATAGGTTGATGGCGTGTACTTTACGATGAAATGACTGAATAGTTTGATCAGTTTTTATTAGAAACTTGTACTGTTACAAATGTTATAGTTTTAAGACTTAATTTGGCACGTTTATGCACTGTTTAATGTTTATTTCAAGTCTTTCTTCTCTTTGTCGTTACACTGTTACCAAGTTGTTGCCTAGTGTCGTGGTTTTCTCTTTTTGTCATACGCTGTTCTGGTGGCTTGGGTGGTAGTTGTTCCAAATAACCGGGACAAAATGATAAACTGTCCGGGACGGTCAAACCGTGGCCTGTTTTTATTAACCTTACGAATAAGTGTCATAGTGGTCAACCCTGAACGTTTGAAAGGAAAAACTCTGAGGTCGTCATTCTTTCAATTAAAAGCTGCTCGGAATTTGTTGTTTTAATTAGTTGTCTTTTCACTCTATGAAATATCCCATCAGTTTCCCGCTATCACGTAGACACACACTTGTATCTTAGTGAAATTACCGTTAACAGAATGCAGTTGAAACTGATAAAGAAACAAAAACACAGTAATATGATTAAATTATGCACATGCACGCTTCCAATACACTGTATTTTTGTAAAGTATCAACAAAGTGAACAGTAATCTATATAAAATAGCTTGTAGAGAAGATCATTTTACTGAATACGTTACATATATTTCTATCATTTTATTGTGTACGGTTTTTGTTTGCTTTTGGTTTTAATTACGCGTTTAGTTATTCAAGTTTGTATTGAACACAATTTCTACTAAGGGAAGTAAACCATTTTATTCCACATTTTAGTTACTTTACGCATTATCTTTCTTCTCAAATTCTACAGTCACATTGGCATGAGTCAGAACTTCAGCTCTGACGGTTTTTCTAAAACAAATTAGCTCTGACACCATACTACAGTAGAACTCCAGATGTGGGTGTCACTTTAAAGTTTTTCTTTTATTGTTTATAAAATCATGCATTTACTTTTCTGTACAAATATGTTTCCTGTGCAGACATATTACCTATGTTAATATGTTAACAATATGTTTAATCTTCAAGTGTAGCGTATTGTTAGTGAACTCGCTTCGCAAGGCTGGTGGTCTGGGTTCAGCTCCCGCAATGTGCGTGGAATTTTTCCTGACCGCGACGGTTCTCGGGTCGAACCAGCCTCAACTGGGTACCAGACATGCTCTGGGAAAGTAAAGGCGGCCGGCGTGATGCTGACTACATCACCCATCATGTGCCGACGGTCAATGAAAAATACAGGCCTAACACTGTATTGACATATATGCCACGAGGTATGAAAGTGTTCCTTTACTTTTTTAATATGTTTATTCTTTCGCTGAAATTGGTGGTGTCTTATATTGCTTACGGACTTGATGGGAACGAAACGTAAGCACGTCTCGCGCACACTACACATACGAGTTGCAAGCTTGGTTAAACATGCACACAAACGATACTATTTCAGCAACATTTAGAATGACTTTAACATACAAGAAGAAATAGTAACATTTTTTTCCCGATCCAGAATCCAGGTTATCAGCACTGTGCCATGGACATCGTAATCTTCGTTCGGTGCCACGAACACCGTAAATCTGGAGAACCTGTGGCTTTTCTGCCAGACCGTGGAATTGAACCACACACACAGGGGGCTTGTCACCCGTTGTCCAACAATGCTACGAACACCCTGGGGTAAAAACATTAAGGAAATACACACAAAGACATTGCCTTTCTAATATAATTAACATTAAGATAATACTGGTAATTGTTATTAAACGTTTTCGTCTTATGTCAGACATATATTTTCTCAGACCTCAGTATAGAAAATTAAAGTGTTAAACATGCAGAATGTTCCTGTGTTTCTCATATTGAAGACATACTTACTTGTGCATTGTTTCAGTACATATTCCTTCAGTTGATGCTGACATTTAATATGATTTGCTATGTTGCCATGCAGCTAGGAGGTAGCAAAACAACTGCAATATGTCTCAGTCACATCAGTACATCCGTTACAACCCGACTATATGTGACTACGACATCAGTCCGTTATTTATCACATTACCTGTAAATATTTATATATATATATATTTAAACTGGTTCAAACCCCACGGTGGCAGTTTGGAAGAACATTCGTTTCACCGAATGTTCTTACAAAATGTAACAATAGACCTCACCTTTCAGAAAGCACAGGCAAACTACTGAACGTGAAAGTGGTGTATGGGAAATCAACGAATCTTTTACTGTGGTTGATGGCTACGTCCTGTAAAGGATATGCCGGCCCGTCTGCACAGCGTGTTCGTAGCGCGGTGGACTACGGATGACTATCCCTCTGTGTGCGGGTTCAATTCCACGGGATGGCAGAAAAAGCCACAGATTCTCCAGTTTTACGGTGTTCGTGGCACCGAACCGAAGGGTTACGATGTCCATGGCACCGAGCCGAAGAGCTAAAAAGCCGGTGCTTTGGATCGAAAAAAGGATATGCCGCGATTTTAATTTGCATTTCATATAAATATATAAAAAACATCATAACCTGGACAGTTTCGCAGCGATTGTAATAGCCTTGGGGCCCTAAAATTAGACACGTTCATGTCCCTCATTTCTTACGTTGCCTAATTGCGGTATTACAGGTAGTAAAGACAGTGTATATATATGTATATGGCGTGTGTAGCTAAGCAGTAGTGAGCTGGTCACAACCCCAAGTGTACCTGGTTTTAAACTTCCCGGCGGACAATTTGAAAGCAAATTTGTTCGTGTGGGTTTTACGATCGGTAAAAATAGATCCCCCCATTCAGAAGCAATGACAAAAAATATGTATATGTACTGCACTTAAGGTGCATAGACATCGACGATTCGTTTGTAATTGATAGTGCAGTCCTGTAAAGGATATGCCATGATTTTCATTTAGATATATATATATATATATACTAGGGCCCCCCATGAGGCCATTACTAGTGGTGGGGGGGTTGGGTACCCCCAGGGACCCGGAGAGCTATGCCGCAGGGTTACCCTGCCGGAAGGTCGAAGGAGAGAGGGGGAGACTAAATGTGGTCTCCTGGTCCTCCAGGTTGGGGTTGTGCGATGGGCTAACACCATCCATTTAAAAAAACAGTAGTTACAGAAACCAAAAACAAATTGTTAAAAACTAACTGAGTCCGGAAGGACTAGGGCCCATGCAGGAGAAAATGACGGCAGCAGCCAAACCTCAAAAGCTGATGTCTGAGCCCCTTTTTTGGGCCGCAGAAAACAAAGATAGAAACCAGGTTGATTAAAAGAAAAGTCCCCCCTTGTAGGGATGTGAAATGAGACACTGCTAGAGACAGGCAGAGGGGCCAAGTGGTAAAGGGAGATGCATCGAAAAGTTTAGTTGCGGGAATGTGTGAAACAAGGTGGAATTTTTTGGGGAAAAAAGACTTCAGACGGAGAAACCTGCTCCATTCGGGCAAAAAAAAAAGATGTCCGGGAAGGGGGTGGCCTTGATGCTGACCGGAAAGGGGCAAAGTCTGATGGAATGGGAACCAGTGTCGGACCGCATTATTAGTGCAAGGTTCGTATCAATTTCCCAGAAGACCTACATAATTATGTTTATGCACCGACGAACGATGCAGAGGAGGTGGAAAAGACCTTTTCTATGCAAAACACGGGCCTTTGGGGGCAAAGTACCAAAGCAACGATGATTTTTTGGGGATTTAAATGCCAAGGTGGGCAACGAAAACACTGGCAGGGAAAAAGAGAGGGGAGTAATTTTTGGAACATGAACGAAAATGGTGAGATATTTGCAGATTTTTGGCCCCCAATGAGCTTGTCATTTACACTTTTTCCCATCGAAGATGCCATGGGCAAATGGATTCACCAGACCATCGGACGGAAAACCAGATCGACCATGTGGCAATTCGCCAACAGGAACATCAATACAAGATGTTAGAGTAAAAGAGGGGAGCAGACGGGATCATCACCATCGGGAACTGTAAAATTAAAAATTAAACTATCGGAAAAGAAGAAAAAACAAAGTACACGAACAAGTTTATGTAAAGAAACCCCAACGGGGCCCAAAAAAGGAAGTCTTCCAGATTGCTCTAAAAAACCCGTTTCGGGGCCCTACAGACAACAGAACGGAAGGTAAGTGGAAAGGGGGGAACACCTTAAAGCAGGCGAGGGTTTGGGGCCGGAAGAAAAATTGGGAGCCCATCATCAATCAGGAAACCCTGGATCACGGAGAAACATGGCAGAGGGTGGAGGAGAGGAAGAAGGAAACAAAAGTAAACCAGTCACGAACAAGACAGAAAAAAACAGGCGGCAGCAACTAGATATAACGAGAGGGGAAAAGGGGAAAAAAGACACTGAGAAACGACAAAAGACTTCTGGATGAAAAGGGCGGCAGCGCTAGAAAGGTGACCTAAAGGTCCTTAGACAACCAGATTGTTGGGGGGAGGAAAAAAACAGAGCAGGCCAGTGAGAGATAAAACAAAAAGTTTGACTAAAATTGATGAACAACTGGGGCGCTGGAAAGAGCATTTAGGAAATAAAAAGACCCCCCCCACTAAACCCACTAGATTGAGGGCAAGGAGACCCGCTGGACATAAACTTAAGGGGTCAAAAACAGGAAACCCCTCCTTGAAAAAATTGAGAAAGGGCAAGGCGGCAGGATTTTAAAAAACCCCGCGGAAGCCTGAGGGGGGGAGGAGAAGAGATGGTAAACCAACCCACATATTTTAACTTGGTTGGGACAGGGGGGAGATACCAGAAGATTGGAAGAAAGGCCTCTCGTGAAACTGCCAAAAAATGGCAATTTTTTTAAACTGTGACAAGTGGAGGGGATCATGCTGCTCTCCATTCCCAGCAAAGTCCTCACTGGGTTATTCTGGACAGGGTGAAAGACCTATAGACCAGAGGTTAGGGACGAACAGGCGGATTCCGGGAAAAATAGATCTTGCAATGACCAGATAGCCCCCAAAAATCATAGTGGAACAAACAGGGAGGGAGGCTCCGCTCTACGTGTGCTTTGTTGTTTTGGGAAAGGGATTTTCAGCAAGAAGGAAATCAATGTGGGATCCAAAAAACTATGGGGGCCGGGGACTGTCGCATCATCAGGCAGCTGTATGAGGGGTTTTGGGTTTTTATGTGGAAGCTGTCAGAGGGTTCCGGTCACTCTGGTGTTAGAAGGATGCCTGCTGTCCCCCCCTCTTCTTGGTGCTACTTGGGTTGGGTCACACACGCCACGACAGGTCTGGAAAAGGTACAGTGGGCACTTACAAAACAGAAGACCTATTTTGGGACGATCTGCCTTTCTTTCCATAGACTACAAGACATGCAGGAAAAAGGGGTGTTTTTTCCCCAAACGGGCCAACGAGTGGCCTTAAAATCAGTCAAGAGAAGATAAAAAATGCGTAGCAACAACATACACAAGATCAATAGGATTGAGGGGAAGGGGCATAGAAGTGGGATGAATTTGTCTACCTTTGGGAAAAAGATCAGCAGTTGGGGGGTACAATAGGACATTAATTTGATTAGAAGGCCCGAAGGCCGCGATCCCCCATGGGGGGAATCCGGGGCCTTCCCCGAAAAAAAAGCTCAGGATTTTCGCTCAAATGTAAATCGGTGTTCAGGTGGAAACTTTGGGGAGATAGGCAAAAACAAATAAGATCCAGACCTTTTTCAACGGATGTTTGCGGGGATTCTGATTGAGATGGGATGATAGAGTTACAAACACGGATCTGTGGATAAGAACAGGGCAGGAACCTTTGATGACACAGGTCAAGAGGAGAAGATGGCGATGGATAGGCATACCTTCGGAAGACACGTCAGTGTCACTAGACAGGGGCTCGAGTGGGAAACCCCCAGGAAAACGAAAAAAAAGGACGCCTAAGAGACTTGGGGACGAGGTCTTCGAGGAGCTGAAGAGTGCTCAATTGACCTGGGAAAAAAAAAAGAACGCCAGAGACCGAGAAGAGTGGCGAACAACTGTTGAGGCCCTATGCTCCACAGGGGCGGAGAGGATAAATGATGATATATACTAGCAGTTTACCCGTCTTTTGAAGGGAAATTTTGCTGAAATCTGTTTGAAAAGCCCCTGAAAAGAAAATGCCACGTTGCTTAAAATCGGCTTCTTCTCCTTTAAAAAACAATACGTTTTTCCATGTTGGTTTAAAAAGATTTGTCGGCGTAAGTTTAAAAATGTACCTCATTCCAATTGTCAAAAAAACCTGATGCAATAGAATTCCTTTTTCGAAAGTTGACAAAAAAATTTAAAATGTCCTCATTAGTTGGTAAAAAAAAAAAAATTTCCTTTCCCCGTGAAAGTTGAGTTTTTTTAAATCAGTTTTAATAATTCACCACTTCTAGTTACAGGTTTCCCCTTCCCCCTGATCTTCCGAGCCAACATAAACTCATTCCGACTGCTAGTAAAACCTAATACAATTGAATTCCCCTAAAGTTGAAAAAAAAAATTGGGAAATTAAATTTATTCAAAATTTCAAAAAGAAAAATTATTGAGAATGTTTTAAAAAAAGTGGCCCGCGTGAATCGGCGCATTGTTTAATGCAGTCAACGGGCATGTTATCAACTGCGCTCACAAACCTTTTATATAAAAAGTGTTTAAAAAACGTTATAATAATGGAATTATCATAGCATTATGTGACCGGGGTATGATAAGTGAAATTATTGTTTTTCGTTGAAAAGTCTTATGTAGTGGCTGTGACATTCGTGACTTTGTTGTTTGTTTTTTTAAAGGGTTTTTTGGTGAAACGTTGATGTGTTTTTCATTGTTTTTTATTTTTAAAACTACCGTACTTTGTGATTCGCGTTTCGTCAGGGAAAGTAACAACAGTTTACTCGACCGGGGAAAGAGGAAACATGGAAAGACATTTTGGCGATTTCATCAGAATGACCATGTGCGTTAAGTTGAATATGTTAAATGGAAAATTAGTTCAGTTTGATAATTTGTTTTCTTGCCAAAATTTAAGTTCGTAGGTTTCAGATATCTTTAAACAATTGGGACAGTCATACAATGTAAATCAACTTTTTCTGATATATATATATATATATATATATATATATATATATAATAATAATCTCCTCGTGTTTTACGTTACATAGGGCCTGCAAGTAATTTATCCATACCGTTCTATCATGGGCAACTCTGCCAATCTCCTCCATTGAACTGAGACCGATATTTCCTGCCTCTCTATAAAGATGTGTGTGTGTTTTATTTGCTTTAATCACCAAATTTATGTGATTATGTCTCTAACATGCGTGCTCTTAAATTACATAGGTTTGATTGTAGGGCTCTTGTTTTGTGTCAAAAAGAGGAGTTTCCAAACTTTTGATATGTGTGTTGGGCGGGGCAAACACTGAATAACCAGCAAAAATGTTTGTATGAACCAAATCTGTTATTGATATGAATTATTGAGCAGTACCAATGTCAATTTCAATTCGCTTTAATGGTGTTCGCTTTTGTGATGTTCTCTTTGATGTTTCTCTTTAGTGAAGTTCTCTTTGTGATGTTCTTAGTGATGTTCTCTTTAGTGATGTTTGCTTTAGTGATGATGTTTCAGTGATATTCACTTTAGTGATGTTCACTTTAGTGATGATGTTTCAGTGATATTCACTTTAGTGATGATGTTTTCGGTGATGTTCGCTGTAGTGATGATGTCTCAGTGATATTCGCTATAGTGGTTTTTATTTTAGTGATATTCACTTTAGTGATGTTCCTTTAGATATGTTCTGTTAGTGATGATGATTTAGTGATATTTGCTTTAGTGATGTTCTTTAATCATGTTCCTTTAGTGATGATGCTTTAGTATTTTGCTTTAGTGATTGTTTGTTTAGTATATTTGCTTAAGTGATGTTTTGTTTAGTGATGGTTGCTTTAGTGATGTTTGCTTTGGTGATGTTCGTTTTAGTGATGGTTGCTTTAGTGATGATTGCATTAGTGATGGTTGTTTTAGTGATGTTTGCTTTAGTGATGTTCGTTTTAGTGATGGTTTCTTTAGTGATGTTTGCTTTAGTGATGTTTGCTTTGTTTTGTTCGTTTTAGTGATGTTGTTTAGTGATGTTCGTTTTAGTGATGGTTTTTAGTGAGGGTTGCTTTAGTGATGTTTGCTTTAGTGATGTTTGCTTTAGTGATGTTCGTTTTCGTGATGTTCGTTTTAGTGATGGTTGCTTAAGTGATGTTGCCTTTAGTGATGTTTGCTTTAGTGATGTTCTCTTTAGTGATGTTTGCTTTAGTGATATTAGCTTTAGTGATATTTGCTTTAGTGACATTCGTTTTAGTGATGTTTGCTTTAGTGATGTTTGCTTTAGTGATGTTTGCTTTATTGATGGTTGCTTTAGTGATGTTTGCTGTAGATCGACCTACTGTCACTCTAACATTTTGGAATGTACGTAATCTGAAACAAAGAGAGTCATTTTTTGTGCATTGCCTGCATAGCATGGGCCTATTTTTGATAGAGAATCATTGTTTTCTGTTGTAGGACATATTTTATTTTGATGTCTCAAGAAATATGGGATTTTGCCGTTTTTATGTTTATCGTGATGTTTGTTGAGAAGTTGTTGAGACTTGAAGCAGTTGTGTGTAGTTGAGCGCCACTGACACCATGACGTAGACAAGAGAATAAATATCTCAGACGGATGGTTTCGCTGCTGTTACAGTCAACGAGTTTAAAGATGTGCATCATTGTGTTATCAGACAGGAGGTGTAGATATTGTGGCAGCCAGAAAGGATTGTTAGTAAGGAAAACAAAAGAGACAGAGGCAGTCACTTGAGATGCTGCTCTTCTCTTGCGCAACCAAAATCCATATTACACACACCGATGATTGCATTGCACCACTATCTCCTTTCGGGGTTTGGGATCCCTACTTGCTTAAAACATTTTGCCGGGTTGCAATTTTTTCCTTGGTTACCACGACAGGGTGTAGGGTGTTTATTATTGATATCTGCTTGTCACTGGCTCTTAAATGGCACCATACTATCTCTTCATCTATTGCCCAATTGTTTGTGTCAAAATCTGTATGAGCATAATAAACAATTATAAGATTGTGTCTAAACTTATTATTCTCAATCAACATTACAAGACTATGTCAATAACGTCATTATTCTTAATAAAACATTACAAGACTATTTCTATAACGTTATTATCCTTAATCAAACATTACAAAACTATTTCTATAACGTTATTATCCTTAAAAAAACATTACAAGACTATTTCATCGTCATTATTCTCAACCCAAACATTACAAGACTATGTCAATAAGATATTATTCCCATTCGTTATTTAATCTTAGAAATAGGTTCACGAGAGAACAAGAAATAGATAACGAGAGATAAAGAAAGACATATGTATATATAGGAAAAGAAACAAGCAAACTGTTACTGCTACATCACCCTTATCGCTGAACAAAGATAACACCTTGTCTAGACCTCTAAAATCCGTAACAATACATTCGAGAAACACTTACTAATCAATCGGATATTTGAGGTAACTATTTTCTAACTTAAACCTCAACCCCAGACCTGGAAAAGACATTAACCGCAGTTGAGGTCAATATTACAAAATCGACATCGGACGCAACCAACTGCCGACTATTTTATGTCAATATTGTAGTCTCCGGGACAAAACGGTAATTCCTGTACTGATGGTCGCTGAATACAATGAGAAATGTTTGCAGCACTAAAAAACAAGAGCAGTAAAATCATGTTAAATGTTGAAAATAATTGAAATGATTTCCCATGAATTCTAGCAAGACTGTTATAAATTGTAAACTTACAGTTACCTCTGAAGACGGAGAAGGCACGCCTATATGGCAGTAGACTCTTTTAAAAAAAGGAAATCAGGTTTTCCCGCAAAATCAGACAGAAGCGCCATATCAGGTGCACGGACTACGCATGAAATCATAGCGGGCGAACACAAAATAACGAACTGACAGTAGACCGCATAAACGGTGGATCAACGGAATACCCGAGGTACTAAATGTTCTTGTATAAAGCACATACGGATGTTCGCTCCATGTGCTCTATTTTCGGCCTGACGCCGAAAGACAAAACAAAGATAGAGAATAGATAAATATACATCCATGAATCATTTCATCTTGCGAGGACATGTTCCATAATTCACAAACTAGCGCCATCAATATCTATTTAATTTTGAGGCATGCGATCTAACTAATAGTTTGTGATAACACTTAAACACGTTTATCAAACTAAAGTACTTATGACTTTCAGCTATCAGTGTTCCATCTGCAACACGCTCAGACACCAAAACTGGAACAATCAATGATATTATAAATGATGCAGTGCAGTGATAAATTGCGCAACATCAAACAACAGAGATTGGTAGGGCGTGGCAAATAGTAAAAATATATATAGATATATACATTCGTAAATTTTGAACTGACATTTGGTCATTGAACACAGTTGAAACAATTAAGTAAACATACCAATCAATCATGCCGCCGATGGTGTGGCGATCATGTTCTCCACATCGGTCTGTCTCTAGTACAATTCAGCAACTCCATCACCGAACGATTACTGAACCACCATTTCAAGCAGTCCGAAATATTGTCCCTTTGTCTCCCACGATCTCTATTCCCCTGTTTTCTGACTGCTGTAACCAAATATTTAAAACTGCTGCTTTTAATTATATGTCCATAAAACCTTGTTGGTCAGCTTCTTATTTGATTGATTAGATTTTGATATGAATCTGTCTCCTACAAGATCTCTTCATTGGTCTGTCTAGCTGTCTATGGATCTTTCAATATTCTTCTGAGAAACCACATTTATGTATCTTCCAATGTTCTTACCACTTGTCTATTCACTGTCCTTGACCAGAGCCAACTATAAACTTTTGGGGCCTTCGGGTTAGGAAAATTGGGGAAATCGACCCAACTAACATGCCCCTCGCATTCCAGTAGTGGTGTATATAGACGAATTATTTTAAAATCAACACAAAATGCTAACTCAAAGTCATATTATGCAAAAAGTTAAGTTTAACAATATGGAATATCATTTATAAATATTTTCACAAATAACCATAGACTCACAGTTGAATAAAATTGAAAGAAAGCTTGCAGTGTTCTTTAAACATCTATAATTTCAAGATCCCTTTTTTATCTAGGTCATGGAATCCCCGGGCCCGTTGTCCCCTGTGTTAGACCGGCTGTGCCTTGACTCAATGTCATAAAAGATTGGCTCTTTTTATCTTTGGGGTTTATTTGTTTCTTAACACCCTAAAGAATTTTTTTTGGGTATGTTTTTCATCTTCTAAAAGGCTGATTTCGCATGAGCTTTTCTTTTTTTTTTTTAGTAAATAGTGTATGCCATCTGGTTGAAAAAGTTAATTGCATATCCTTTACATTACTTGCGAGTCAACCCAGCGTTTACGGATGTTTGTGATTTTTCTAGGCCTTATTACGTTCAGTAGTTTGCCATTGCTTTCTGAACGAGTGGTGTTATCGTCATTTTGTAAAAATCCACGAGAAACAATTTGCAACCAAATTTTCCGCAGCGTGATTCGAACTCAGAACGTCGAGGTTAATAGTCCGAGTCACTAACCCCATAGGCCACAGACGCCCTGATGTGATAAAGGCACACATATATATCAATCTATGAACATGTTGATATTCCTTCCTCTCCAATTTTTATATTACAAAAGGATGTCTCTTGTCTTTAGAGATTACCATGACATATTGATATATGACATATATATTTCATAGAACTACAAATAATGAATTTGATCAATGTTGAGTAGTTTTACTAGTCTCTTGTCGTTCATAGTACTCTTGAGATCAACACTATCTTTTTAAATTGTAATATTGTAAACAATGTTATACATTTTTATATGTTTGAAATTTTTAAATGATTAAATAGTTATACGTAATTACTCTTTGTATGACTAGAACACACGAAAGAAAAATTACAACATGTGAAATGAGATGTCTGCCAAAAATTGTCAACGTTACAGGGAGAGATAGAGTGAGAAACGAGAATATCAGAAGCATGGTTGGTACTGTACCATGCATACAGTACATCGAGAAGCAAAGAATCAAGTGGTTCGGCCAAACTAATGAGAATGGAACCGCATTTACTACCATCACGTGCCTATAATAATCGACACTCAGGGCGCAGAGTACGAAGCAGGCCAAGAACACGATGGATAAAACATATCAGAGCCCCTTTGGAAAGCATGGACTGAAAATGTCAAGCGCAACACACTGACACTAAATAAGAAACTAAATATCCCCACGGCAGCTTCGCGGCAAATGTGGTTAAGATAAGATAAGAAAGAGTCTGTGTCTTCTTTTAACATCATTATACGCGTAAGTCAAGTCCATACAGCGAAAATATCATGCTAAATTGGCAGTGCTGCAATGCATTATAGTTAAACGTATCACTAAGATGCCAAGTGCATGGCAGTGACCGGTAGATGTACAGTGTATCATGAACAATATGGTAAATATTTAGTTGACACATTACCTGTCTGACCATTATCTTCTCTAATAACATTCTATACATAGTTTACGTTGCTTGTGTGGTAGCAGTTACACATTCTAAAATCGTTTCTATGATTGTGAAGTTACCTTTAATAACTATTATCGATAAAAGGGGAAGACTGTAGAAAAACTATGTATCAAAAAAAACTAAGTACTGTAGCATTATAGTTAGTTAATTACATATCCTTTACAGGACCTTGCGAATCACCTTTTTCACACAGTATATGATTTTTCTAGGAACTATTACGTTCAGTAGGTTGCCATTGCTTCGAAACTGTATTAATAAAAAAATACAAAAACAATTCTTTTCCCGACCATAACGGCCTGATTCGTTTGTTGATAAAGGTCTTTTGGTAAAACGTTTTGTGTATTTTTATTGGCTTTGTATTTTGTAAATACAGTACCTTGTTTCTACGTGTTTCGATTTTAATAACTGTTGAGTACATACGCTACTGCGGGGGATTTTTGGGGAGGTCATAATGAATGTAAGATCATCCCAGCCTCAATTGGGTATCAGAAAAGCATCGTGAGGTAAAATCTACCGGAGAGATGCTCACCACACCACTCATCCTGTACCACCGGTGAATGACAAATGCGAGCCTAACTACCTTTCCCTAATGTGCATAATGGTATGAAAATGTGTCTTTTTTTTTACTTACTCTCCTAAAATTCATCATCTTATAATACATTCATTAGTGTCTGATGTGTGTCCCCATATAGACGACTTCAGTTTACATCCAATATTCACCATTTTTTCTGCAAAATGTTATCATCAAAAATTTAGATCAGCAAAGTAAACAATTTCAAAATCGGATCAATATTAGCTTTAAACTTAAATTAAATCGAATTCTTGATGTCCTACCCGGGACATTTAAGTATGTCATCTTGGTTAAAAAAACACGCGGTTAAGAAAGCTTACAGTCAAAGGGGTATAATCCAAAAATTGCCAGATGGCCTCTACAACATAGGCATGGATTACGTCCCCAACGTACCATTGGTTTCGTTGCGTGTTCATGTCATTACAGCTTCATTTTTCTGTTTCAAACTACACTATAGTCATTTACAAATAATTAAGATGAATGCAACGATGCTTTCTTTGATTAGACGTGAAGCATTATAAGAACCACTGAACCGTTAAAATCGTTTAACGACGACATACCCGATTCAAACCACTTCTTAAAAAAATATCAGAAAATACAATTCATGCTATTAGATGCCATCTTTTGGAAAGGCTTTACCCACCCCCATCAAGGATTAGTAACAACTTGCACCCGTGAGGAGCCGGGGTTTAAATTTGCTAGTTCATCATAATGTTTTTTAAAAATTTACCAGATCCCTTTTGTAAATCTATATTGGGCTACATTTCCCCCGAAGTAAAATTATGAGTGGCATTGAAAGCATTTTCTAAATCTTCTATTTTTCTGAAGTCTATGGAATATTCTCTAATATTGAAAATATCACAAAAGCTCCAAGTCACATTGCATCAATATTATGCCTATCTATTTCAGTCTTCAACTTCTTCCAACGCTCTATATCGACCACTTGTTAACTATAATAGATGTGATCTGAGCCTAAGAGCGATTGTACATTGTGCCAGTCATGTGCCTACAAGTAAGCCAGCATATCCGATTTATGTGATGCATTTTATTTACTAGGGTAGCTTCACTATGCCACTACCTATGTGGCCTCGAACGACATGCCTTGTAGTTCGCAGTGTTCTTTCCGTTGCTCCCCTTTCGAGGCCCAGAAACACATGTGCAATCTATTTTAGTCATAACGTGTTGAAGAGACAACACTCTATATCTGTCTCTGTTGTAAATACAGTACCTGACGAGTAGCAAAAAATAGTAGCAAGACTGGCATATAGCTCATTCTGCGATGTAGCTGCCATAATTGATGTAATTATACTCTGCTTGTTGCCATGTCCCACAAGGGGATCAAAGAATAGAAACACTGCGACCTACAAGGCATGTCGTAAGAGGCTGCTAAGGTAAGAGCATAGGAAAGCTACCCTAGACAATAAAAGGGGTAGAAGACATACAATCTTGCTGGCCTAAGGTGGGGACCATAACTGGCACAATGTGCGATCACTCTTAGGCTCAGATCACATACATATCACAAAGAGTGGTTTAATAAGTGTTTAATATGGGGCGTTAAAGAAGAAACGAAGATGTAATACGTTTTGCATTATAAGTGGACTAAAACATCATTCTATACTTCTACATGTGTTGCACTAACCTTATCCTATCTTAACCACATTTACCGTGAAGCGACGTGGGGAGAGTTAGTTTCTATCTTGTGCCAGTTGTTCCGACGTTGTCACCATGCTTTCGAGGACTCTGAGATGTTATTATCCATCGTGTTCTTGGCATCCCTTCTGCCTGCGCACTAGTGTCGATTATTGTATGCACGCGAGGGGTAGCAAAATGTGGTTCCATTCTCATTGGATGGTCCGAACCACTTGATTCTTTGCTTCGATGTACGGTATGCATGGTATAGTCCAACGATGCCTCTGATATTCTCGTTTCTCACTTTATCTCTCCTTGTAACGTTGACAGCTTTTCATAGACATCTCATTTCCTATGTTGTAATCTTTTTTTTCTTGTATCTTATTTTCAGGGCTATGTTTAACACTGATAGCAGAGTGTTGGAATACATATGCAGTTTATGAGTTGTCGTTTGACTGTTTGTTAATGTTTGGGTTTTTTTAAATTAATAGTGGTGATAGTTGGTATGTCACTGCGTTTGCCTTCTGGCATCTAGTCTGATTTCTCTGTCCATCTTTCCATCTGCTGTGAATGTACTCCTCGAGATATGAATTATGGAGTTTTTGTATTGTAATTATTCACGTGTATATTTAGCTGACCTGTTGCACTAACCAATTCTTTGAAACTGAAGTGGCTGTCCCAAACAGCAAAATTGCATAGAAATACACTGGGGAAACCCCATAACAACATCACAAGACAGGCTCCCCGATAGAACACCAGGGCAATGGGGGGAGAGGAAGACCAAGGAACACCTGGAGATGGAGGTTTGGGGACGGAATTCAAGAAAAGAGAGTGGCCAAATCTGGAAAGGATGGCATTGGGTAGGTTGTCTTGGATGGCCTTGGTTGGGAAATATGCTTCCCTAGGGGCGAAGAGGAAGATAATATATAAGAAGATATAAGAAGATAATATATTATATATAAATATATATATATATATATATATATATATATATATATATATATATACATGTTTTATATACACACAGGGGGTTCAACTTAAAAGCAGCCCGTGAATGGAGCTAATATGGCATATATGTATGGAAATGAGAAGGTTCAGTTATGACGTAGTATAGGTCAGGTTGTGTGGCGATTTTAATTGTAGTGCGGAAGGGGCGATGAACAATGTGACGTAGATGGTCACAACCGGTTTAAATAGTAATTAAGCATAACTCAATGTTTACCTGGCAACTTTCGAATTGTCAATGGTGCTGCAATTATCTTGAACACCCTGCATTTATCAGTCGATTTTTCAAACACACTGTCACGTGTTTCCACTTGCAACCTGTACCAGTCACGAATGAGAAATCCCTTTTTAAAATACCATTCAGGTTTCAGGACAGGAGTTCAAGCAATATGTTATGGTCACTCAACATTATGTAAATAATAGCATATTTGTGCATTCAGTACCGACGTTTTCTTTTTCATTAGCAAGAAGGACAACGCATTATAGACTATCTCTTTTCTGGAACCAGAAGACATTCTATTCAGCAACTCGTTCAACAACATTAGAGACTACAATAGCATAGCAGTAGTGAACATAGATATTCAATAATGTTCCCAGTTTTAATTTTCACTCCGTTGAAAAAAAAACATATCCTTTGTCATTTTAAATTTTTTCGTTGGCATTATTTTTGTTTGTGTCACAAATTAAGAAACAGATTACAAACTGTAGGAAAGACATATATATATATATGCAAAATAAACATACAAACAACATTACATAAATTTTGAATAAACATTACAGTAAAGAATACATATGGAAATGACAATTTACCGATATCTTAGTCCAATGTTAAGATAGCAACATAATGGTTTTATTCAATTATATATAGCAGAAACGAGATGAAATCCATGACACAACTCTGTAACGTCGAAATAAAAGTAAACTAAATACTACATAGCGACATCTTTTCTTAAATTAAAATCACATAATTGCTATATTGGCAGTTTGTCGTTAAGTATGGGGATTTATTTGTCATCATATTGATCAAATGTTTTCGTTATATCAATATATTTAGTAAACTAGTTCGTTGAAATAAGCAATTTTCATCCATATACTTTGCAAATATGTATGAATCAGCATTTCGCTCATGAGCTATGTAATTGATTATTTTATGGAAAGAAACTGTTTAACTACGTTTAAGAATATGAACGCGAGATACGGACCACGTATTTCCCATATTATAACATGGTTTCCCGTATACCACTTGTTATTCATCCGGGGACCGTGCGGTGTATTTTCTCAGTATGATGCAAGTCATCGAAATGCCGTCCCTTAAATTTGTTTTCTTTAAAATAACTTTCAATTGTAATTTTGATTTTGCTGCTTATGCCACTCCCCACCCCCTTCCTGTCGGTCCCACCCGATGCGGCTGTCTATCTGTATCATAGGCACAGCACGTCCTGCATTCAACATCTGCAGGGTAAATGTTGTCAACAATCAGCCAACCTAGCAGCTTCCAACATTCTTTTTGCAGTTTACAATATAATATACATTCCGGATCGGACGGGATAAGATGGGATCGAAGACATCCAAGAGGCTTTACATACCATCCACGTTACTGTTGAGGAAAATAGCGAGGAAATATAAACCCTTTTGACCCAACGTGTTGATATTATGCTAGGAGATGGGTCCCGTGTGAAACAATGATACGTGATTCGAGTCTTATGTTTGAGAATTTATAGTTTTCGGAAGGTATTAATAATTGTAAAAATATCTATTTATAGATCAAGGCCATTGCTTAAACAAAAATAGCAATGTTCATCACAATATGTCTCCCCATATTATGCTACCAGTGTCAAACATGGACGCTGGGCATCAAATGATAGAAGAAAACTAGTCACGACAGATATGAAATCTCTACGCAGAACGCTGGGGGTAACAAGAAGAGACCGGTTCATAAATGAAGACATCAGGAGAAAAGTGGGTACATCACCAGTACAGGCAGCTTCAGATAGGATATGTTTCTCCAAAGCTTAGATTTCAGGCCAACTGAATATGACTAAATGTTGCTTTAAAGTAACACGAGATGACAATCTTGAAGGACAAGCTCCAGTGTCTGTTCTGCCTGTTGACACTGGCAGATAAGCTGATCAACTTATTCCTAGTATATATATATAATATATATATATATATATATATATATATATATATATATATATATATATATATATATATAAAGTCTCTTAGAGTTTGCAGTGTCTGGTACTTAGATGAAATATATTACCAAGCATTGTTTTTCTGAGATCTTCGAGGGGAGTCTTTATCTATAATTAATGCATGTGTTTGTTTTTCATTCTACTGTAGAATTTCTCTTTATGGTTGGCGCTGAATGAATACATGGTACAATTTTTTGTATTAAATATAATTTAGAGAGGAAATAAAAAAGAAATAGGAAAGTGAATGACATATGATCATCACCTTCTTCAGACAACTGGTTCAGATGATGCTGACCTAAAGATTACTTCGGTGACAGTTTACTTTTGAAGTGTTAAGTCATTTAGTCGATGAGCTGTCTAAACCTGGTTGAAATGTTGTTAAATAACGATGCAATCTCACCCGTTTTTTGGGAAACTTAATTAGTGAATGCAATTAAATACAATTTTTGTATAGTCTTGACTGCCAACGACAACATGCCAGTAGTTTCCGACCGCTGAATAAAGTTCTTAACAGGTGTAACATATTTTCCTGTTTCCCTTTTTTACTCAAGTTTTGAGCAGTGAAGTACAATGTTTAATTCCATGTTTCTGTATTTATTCTGGAAAATGTCTGAGTCCCAGCTGCATAACAATTGTTGAATTATTGCTTTTGTTGTTAACTTTAATGTATGCATTAAAACATATAGCAAGTTTTATTAGTTATGTTTTATTTGTTATGTGGGGGATTGACGTTTTTTAAGCCGAGGCATGCACTTTAAACCAAAGATGAACAGTTTTGTGGTTATATCAGGGCATGTAGTCCAACATGAAAAAAATTGATTTTGAGAATTCAATGTATTTATTATATAGCATCATTTTTTTAGTGACATTTGTTTAGTGACCTCTTTCTATTTTTTTCTATACCAACACCTATGCCATCGGCATTGTTGGGGTTTGAAATGAATCGGTTTTTTTGTGACGGGAGATTTTAAGGAACCTGTATTGTGACTGCAGACGTCAATGAATCGGTATTATGGCTGGAGATTGAAACAAAGCGGTTTTGTGTCTGTATTAGTGTTTACACTGACACGTTAGATCACCTGCTATTTTACTGGTATAGTCTGTCCAAATTTCCCGTGAGCACGTTTGAAATTGATTTTCTCGAAAACTACCTGTTGATCTCAGGATTTTTTTCAAGCAGCCTTAGAATATCCATGACGCTAGAGAAATATTTTTTCCAAGAAAATTTGATGTAGTTTGAAATATTTCTCTTCAGGTTATATTAAAATCAACCCCACCGGATTGTACACAATAGTAACAGATCTACGGTACACAGACGCATTGTTCTAAAAATACATTATGGTAACATTGAAATATCGTGAGTTTCACGAATTCCCGTGCACCTAATCCAGTCGACTTTGAACGCGGAAAGCATATGACGTTATAATTGGGATACCGTTGTATTTATAGGCGTATCTCGCTATTTGTATGAAGCTATTGTATTTTGGTTTTTCAAAACTGACATTGATATCACATTCATAATGAGTCTGAAGTGCACATTTATAACAATGCAGAAGGTTACAGAAGACCACAGTAACTAACACCAGAAATGGAATCCAATGGACTCTGACAGAGCAACTAGATGATCTGGACTTCGCTGATGATATAGCCCTTCTGTCACATACACGAAATCAGATGCAGGGTAAGCTTTAAAACATTGAATCAAAGGTCCCAGCAACTAGGGCTGAACATTCATAAGGGAAAGACAAAGATATTGAGAATTAACCAAGCAAAAGACAACTCGATCTCCCTGGGGAAATCCCACTTCAAGAGGTAGAATCATACACATATTTGGGCAGCAACGTGGACAAAGAGGGTGGAACAGACAGAGATGTTAAAATAAGAATACAGAAGGCAAGAGGAGCTTTCATTGCACTGGGAAACATTTGGGAAATCCAAAGAAATCAAATCTAGAACAAAATTGGGTATTTAATCTAATGTTAAAGCAGTTCTACTGTATGTGTCAGAAACATGGAGAACAATTAAAACAATAGCGCATAAATTGCAAACATTCATCAACTGGTGTCTGTGCAGAATAGAGGGAATAAGATGGTATGATAGGGTCACAAATGAGGAACTTATGGAGAGAACAAGACAGATTCAGTGAACGAACAGGTTAAAAAAGACGCTGGCGCTGGATAGGACACATTTTTAAAAACCGGAGGGAATATAACAAGAAGGGCCCTTTGCCTGAACCCGCAGGGACAGCGAAAGAAGGGGAGGCCGAGAAATACATGGAGACGAGATTTGGAGGGGGAGATCAACAATATAAAGAAGAGCTGGGGGGAGCTGCAGGAGATAGCTAGAGATAGGAAGACTTGGCATGAGTTGGTTGAGGGCCTATGCCCAACCGGGGGTAAAAGGCAAAGAGAGAGAGAGAGAAGGGTTACAGTTTTACTATACCAACACTTCCGTAGGGAATCTAAGAGAGGTCATCTATTTCATAACCCTGAGAAACGAACGCAACTGCGCTTGGTCTGAATAGAGAATCCTTTTCCCGATGGATTAAACAGGACACAAAGTGCACTAATGTCAAGCAAGGAAGGAAAAGAACAATTGACGACTTTGACATATATGTCATAAGACGGGAGCTCTTGAAAATGTTTGCAACGACAAATCAACTTGTTACTCTCAGGAAACTGAAATTAAAACTGCAATCAGATTGCAGCATAGACATTTCTAAAAGTACTCTATGGAAAATTGTAAGAGCTGCCGGCTTCACCTTCAGAAAACTATAGGCGGCAGGAATATTATTTGGGAAAAGCCACATTTAATTGCTGCCCGAAGTAAATACCTGAAGCAGATCCGTGAGCGGCGGAGGCAAGGCTATGATATTGTATATTTGGAGGAATCCTGGGTCAATGCTCACCACACCAATGCTAAAGAATGGCAATCAGTAGACGGTGAACAGAAAAAAAAAATACCAAGCAGCAAAGGACAGCGTATTATACTAACACATGCAGGAAGTAGTGAAGAAGGTCTTGTCCATGACGCTGGACTTATTTTCCAATCAAAAGTACCGACGGCAGGGACTACCCACAGAAATGAATGGACATATTTTCAGGCACTGGATGGAGAAAGATCTACTTCTACTGGTTAGCTGTATTTTAGCGTCATGGATATTCTAAGGCTGCATGCAAAAAACCCGAGACCCAACGGTAGTTTTCGAGAAAATAAATTTTCAAAGGGTTCACGAATTAATGGACAGACTATAATAATGTCCGTGTTGTGGTTACAAATTATTGTTTATTTCAACGGGATAAAAAATGTTCATGAAGGTAATATATGTTGTTATCTAAAGTAGTAACTGGGAACCCCATGTATATTTTGCATCATAATCCAAATTATATATAATATATATATATATATATATATATATACACACACGTATATGTTTATGAGACAGTAGTGACTAAACATTGTTTATTATGAGTAACGCTTTGAAATGAAAGTAATAAACTTTGGAGATTTATGTTTACGTTGTCGCAAAATATATTCCAACACAGCACGTTTCTCAACGTCATTTACTCTTCTAAAATACACTAAGACATACACGTATATCCCTTTAACATAAGGTACGCTTGACACGAATATCTTAATATAACATTGAGTGACTGTGTTTATAGGTGTAGCACGAACAACGTAGTACATCTAACCTCAGGAATCATGAATTTTGGTCATTTTATTTCTGCAGTAATGTCTGTCAAATGGCCATTGTCAATTGTTACGATATTTCTTTTCCTAGTTATGAGTAAGATATTTCAATTGTGTATATATATATATATATATATCATCATCATCAAGGTGCGTGTCTTTTATAAGACGTTGTTCTCTTTGCAGTGCATTTGAAATTCACTATGTCTCTAGCAGTTCACCCACTTCGTCGATGGTCATATTCATTGTTTCTTTAATATAGTGTAGCTATCTTCGTTTTGGTTTGCCTCTGCCTCTGCGTCCTGTGAGCCTGCTCTCCAATCCCGTATAGTATATTGTTTATCAGCCAATTATCTTTAGCATTCAGTTCTTTCAGGATATCAGTATATATCATAATGTTTTTAAAAAACATTATATTTGGTAAACATTTATAAAACGGGGGTCCGTGGACCCTGTGGATCCGTGAGGTCCTCACAGTGGGTCCTCAAACGCTTGAAGAAATATTATGATCGTTGACAATTCACACAGAAAAAATAAAGTGTAAATACATGCATAAAAACAGTGGTAAACTAGTTCCTTGTGAAATAAAAAAACCTGAATCAGTCCGAAGTCTAAATGTCTGACAGGACAAAATGAAAGATAATTTGAAGTTTCCTGCAGTCTGAGGAGATGGTTTACTGATGTACCACACATATAATTCGTTCATGACCATTTTCATCAATAGAAACTTTTGGGAGTCTGCTCAGGTAAATGAATTTAAAAGGGTGTCCGCGATAATGCACAATTTGAGAAACGTTGCAGTAGGTCACTGCAAATACG
>JADZMA010000461.1:0-34604 GCA_020796225.1 Arion vulgaris
CCCTAGATAGCTACAAATTACAACCAAGGAAATTATAGCCGGCCCCCCGAAAAACAGAAGGTCACCGAAAAAAAACAAGGGGGGGAAAGGGGAATCGGGAAAAGGATCCGGAAGGGGGGATGGAAAGGGCCCCTTTGCGGACTTTTTCCCCCTTAAAAAGTTCCCCGTCGCAGCGTGCTAGCGCTTGGACAAAGGGGACACCCCTCGGTGCGGGTTAAATTGGGGATGGCAGAAAGTAAAACCCCAGATTTACGGTGTTGGGGCCCCAAAACCGAAGGTTCATTCATACCGGCAAAAGGCTAAAGCCGGTTTCTGGACGGAAAAAAATGGGGAAGGAGGAAGAAAAAGAAGACGTGGGCCCCGAAAAAGCTTTTTTAAGCATAGCTTTTCTTGCCCTTTATTATTAGATTTTTTTTATATTCCCACGAAAAATGTACGTAAATTTTTTTTTTTCCCGATCCAAAACACTTGAGCTTTCAGCTTTCGGCTCTCCATGGAATCAAATTGTTAGGCCACGAACCTGAAAATCTGGGGAATCTTTTTTCTGCCACCCCGGGGGAATTCCCCACCCCAAAGGGGATACACCTATAACCCCAAAAACCCTCTCAAGGGGTTACTAAATATATAACATGTGACAATGGAGAAAAAAGGGAGAGGGGGGGGGGTATCCCGGCAACCACAAAAAAAATCAATATCGAACATTTCCCAAATATCAAGCATATCAAATATCGACATTTCCCTCAGTAAAGGATATCAAATATTCGGGCTTATAAATGCGCGATGTCTACAATATTGATATCAATCAATCATCCCTTGCCTCCCGGCTGGCGATCTGTCCCCCCCAAAACTCTTTTTTGCTTGGTGTATTAATCATTTCTGACGTCGATATTTTGTCGAACCAAATGTCAGGCCACCCAACATCTTCTCCCCCCCTTTTTTCCCCGATCTCTTTTTCCCCTAAATTTTTCCTGTAGTCACCAAATGTTTTAAACCTTCTCTTCCTTTTTTGGAGAACCTTGATTGTCGTTCTTATTCTTTTGATAAGGTTTTTTGTGTGCAGGCCTGATTTAAAACCCTCCTCATTTTTTTTTTGCTGCCCAAGGAATTTTCAACATTCTTCTGTAAAACCACATCCTGGGCTTCTAATGATCCATTGATTGTTTTTTAAAAAACTGTATGGCGGTGATAATCGGAAGACGGCTGCCTTTATTAGAATCTAAACCCCAATCTAGTAAAAACCAGAAGAAAAAAAAGATTGTTTGTTCATTTCCATGATTCGCTGCCATACAAAGTATTGGTTAAATGCCCTGCAGTACTAGTTTGCAATTCATTGGTATAGTTCCCCATAGTGTGTTCTTCTTTTTCATAAAAGCTGTTTTCCTTTGAGCATTGATACTTTTAAAAATGCAACGTCATCCCATCCTTTTTTTTCTCCTCTCATCTTCTCCCCCTTCTTTCCTCACCCTCAATCTCCTCCTCCTCATTCTCAACCTCCTTCTTCTTCTTCTTCTGCGTTCCCCGTTATTCCCAGGCGTACCCATGGCGCCTGGGTGGCGTTTTGACTGTTTTTTTGGTAAAAGCCTGCTTACCGTTTTTTGGTTTTCCCAGGTAGACATTATCAACTTCAGATGTTTCCCCTCAACCCCCCCTCATTATGTTTCTATTCCCCCTCCTCTTTTAACCTTTCCTCCTCCCTTTTTCATTTCTCCTTCTATTCCCCCCCTCCCCCTTCTCCTATTCCTCCCCCCTTCTCCTTTTCCCTCCCCCCTTCTCCTATTCCTCCCCCCCTTCTACTATTCCTCCCCCCCTCCTATTCCTCCCCCCCTTCCCCTTTTCCCTTTTCCCCCCCTTTTTCCCCCCCCCCCTTTTCCTTTTCCCTCCTCCCCTTCTCCTATTCCTCCTCCCCTTCTCTATTTCCTCCCTATTTCCTCCCCCCTCCTTTCCTCCTCCCCTTCTCTATTCCTCCCCCCCTTCTCTTTTCCCTCCCCCCCCTTCTATTTTCCCCCTCCCCTTCTCTATTCCTCCCCCCCCTTCTCCTATTCCTCCCCCCCCTTTCTCATTCCTCCCCCCTTCCCCCCTTTCTCCCCCCCTTCTCTTTCCTCCTCCCCTTCTACTATTCCCCCCCCTTTCTCCTATTCCTCCTCCCCTTCCTATTCCTCCCCCCCTTTCTATTCCTCCCCCCCCTTCTTTTTCCCTCCCCCCCTTTTCCCTATTTCCCCCTTCCCCTTTCCCTCCCCCCTTCATATTCCTCCTCCCCTTCTCCCCCCCTCCCCCTTCTCCCTTTCCTCCCTTTCTCTATTCCTCCTCCTTTCTATTTTTCCCCCCCCTCCCTCCTTTCTCCTATTCCTCCTCCTTCTCCAAATCCTCCCCCCCTTCTCTATTCCTCCCCCTTCCCCTATTCCTCCCCTTCTACTATTCCTCCTCCTCCTTCTCCTATTCCTCCTTTCTCCTATTCCTCCCCCCCTTCCTTTCCTCCTCCTTCTCCTATTCCTCCTCCCCTTCTTATTCCCCCACCCCCTTCTCTATTCCTCCCCCCCTCCTATTCCTCCTCCCCCCCCTTTTCCTCCCCCTTCTCCTTTTCCCTCCTCCCCTTCTCTTTTCCCTCCCCCCCTTCTCTATTCCCCCCCCCTTCTCTATTCCTCCCCCCTTCTACTTTCCTCCTCCCCTTCTTTTTCCTCCCCCCTTCTCTTTTCCCCCCTTCTACTATTCCTCCCCCCTTCTATTTCCCTCCTCCCCTTCCCCTATTCCTCCCCCCCCTTCCCCCTTTCCCTTCCCCCTTCTCCTTTTCCCCTCCCCCCCTTCTTATTCCTCCTCCTTTCTCCCCCCCCTTTCTTTTCCCCCTTCTCTTTTCCCTCCCCCCCCTTCCTATTCCTCCCCCCCTTCTCCTTTCCTCCTCCCCTTCTCCTTTCCCTCCCCCTTCTCTATTCCTCCCCCCCCTTCTCTTTCCTCCCCCCCTTCTACTTTCCTCCTCCCCCCTTTTTTTCCTCCCCTTCTCTATTCCTCCTCCCCCTTCTACTTTCCCCTCCCCCCCCCACTATTCTCTCTTCTCCTATTCCTCCCCCCCTTCTCCTATTCCTCCCCCCCCCCTTCTCCTTTCCCTCCCCCCTCCTTTCCCCCCCCTTCTCCTTTTCCCTCCCCCCCTTCTTTTCCCTCCCCCTTCTCCTTTCCTCCCCCTTCCCCTATTCCTCCTCCCCTTCTCCTATTCCTCCCCCCCCTTCTCCTTTCCCTCCTCCCCCTTCTCTTTTCCCTCCCCCCCCCTTTTTTCCTTTCCCCCTTCTATATTCCTCCTCCCCTTCCCCTATTCCTCCCCCTTTTCCCTACCCCTCCCCCCCCTTCTACATTCCCCCCCTTTCTCCCATTCCTCCCCTTCCTAATCCTCCCCCCCCTTCTCTTTCCTCCCCCTTCTCCTTTCCTCCCCTTCTCTTTTCCCTCCTCCTCCTTCTCCTTTCCTCCCCCCCTCCTTTCCCTTCCTTCCCCTATTCCTCCTCCCTTCCCCTTTCCTCCCCCCCCCTTTCCTCCCCCCTTCCCCTTTCCTCCCCTTCTCCTATTCCTCCACCCCCCTTCCTATTCCTCCCCCCCCTGATTCTTCTCCTCTTATTTCTCATCCTCTATTTCCTCATTATCATATTTTCTTTTTCTTTTTCCAACCCCCCATGTCGACACGAAAAACCTTTCCGGGGGGCCGGGAACGCGGGGGGAAAAGAATAACCACTGCAACCAAAATGATGTCGGGGTGATGTGGCCTTGGGGAATCCCTAAAAATTTAAAAAGGGGAAAAACCGCATGGGGCCCCCCTGGTAGGATAACTGGCAAAGTAAACCTGGCTGTCACATACAAAATCACAAAGGGTAACAAGGGGGCGATTGGCGTTTGGAAAACCCTTTTACTCCTCTTTCCCTTCGGGTTCCAAAACATTCCCGTCTTGAAGCTTCCGTCTCTTCTCAATGTGTTCCCATCCATCGCCAAGGTCTCGCCGGCCTTTTTCCACTGGACTTTCTCCCCTGGATCTTTTTCCCTGGATCTTTTCCCCGATCTTTTTCCACTGGTATCTTTCTCCACTGGTATCTTTCTCCACTGGGATCTTTCTCCACTGGTATCTTTCTCCCTGGGATCTTTCTCCACGGGATCTTTCTCCACTGGTATCTTTCTCCCGGTATCTTTCTCCCTGGTACTTTCTCCACGGTATCTTTCCACTGGTATCTTTTCCCCCCTGGTATCTTTCTCCCCCGGGATCTTTCTCCCTGGTATCTCTTTTTCTTTCTCTGAGTTCCTCGTTTTAATTTATCATACCATCTCTGTCCTTTATTCTTTAAAAATCCATTTATAAAGGGGGGCAGTTTTCTGGGGGATTTCTTTTTTCTCCCCATGTTTGAGCTATGAACAGCACTGACTTCCCTTTGTCTCCCCATGTTTCCCATAGAACATACGCCCCATTTGTCGTCCCCCCTGTTTCCAGCCCTAAAAGCACTGACTTCATTTTCTGATGTTTTGAGCTATGAACACACTGACTTCCCTTTGATTGAAAACGTTTTTCGTAAAAAAATCCCGGGCGTCGCCATTCTTTCGAACCAGAATTGGGATTCATTTTGTTTTGTTCCTTGGCCCATCGGGGGCCCCCAAAAAGGGAATGTTACTCCGGGACAGTGGCTACAAAGACTTTTCTCCCCGGGACAGTGACTACAAAAAGCTTTTTCCCCGTACAGTGACACAAAAAGCAATTTACCCCGTACAGTGGCTCAAAACCCCAAATTTTCCCGGGACAGTGGCTACAACGAGCAAGTTACCCGGTACAGTGGCACAACAAATTTCTCCGGGACAGTGGGTACAACGGCAATGTTACTTGGGACAGTGGCTACAAAAAAAAAGGTCTTCACCAAAAGGTGCAGTTAAAAGAAAACGAGACGACCAAACCTGTTTATATAACACAAAAAAGCCGTTCTAGAAATCTCTTCTTATCCTGACGCTGTGGGCAAAACTTAAAGAATAAAAAAAAGGAATCTATATATCTTTCCCTTTTCCCTGTCGATTAAAAAAAGCTTCAAAAAAGACTTACTGCTGCCGTTCTTCCCTTTTTCTACCAACCGTCTCTAACGTCAATCTTCAACTCTCTCCACCGTTTTTTCCATTTTTCCCTTTTGGGACCCCAGGCCTTCTTTATCCTCTGCCATCAATTGCCCGAGTTACTGGCATACGCTCATGCCCAAACCACCTTCATCTTCGTCACTTAAGATAGTCTCCAAGGATGCACATTTGTTCTTTTAAAAAGCTCCTCATTTTTATGATTTTTGGGAAAATTTAAGACTCTTTTTAAAAACTTTTTTTTGGGAAATTTTCCCCAACTTTTATTATGTGTTGGTCTTTTTCCAGCTTACTCTGTATAATATCACTCCCATATAATTCTTCAGCATTCACTCTGATAATAGCACTCCCAGAAATTATTGATATTTTTAAGTTTTGCCCAAAGATTTATTCTTTTTTTTTCCAGATTTTGTTGAAGATGAAGAATATACATCATCAAACTTTTTGCTTTTCAATTATTATTTTTTTTGGGGAACCATATCAACCCTTTTCCACTCTTTGTATTTGTATGTGATTTGAGCCTAAGAGCGATTGTACGTTTGTCAGTTATCCCCCAAAAGTGCCAGCACATCCGATTTCTGCGATGATTTTTATTTACTGGGGTATTTCCCCTGGTCCCCTATTCGCCTCTTATACCTTGTAGGTAACGTGGTACTATTCTTTTCGTCCTTGTGGCCCCGGCACCCTTTGGGGAATCAGCCATTTCAAGACACAAACACCGGTACAGCCGCCCCGCTTCCCAATGCCACTTTGAGTTTTTGTTTTTGGGTGGTAGAAATGTTATATCCGTGTATCACCGGGGTTTTCATGTGACGTGTCATGTGACGTGTATGGGGGCTATGATCAATAATTATTGTTATATATTATTTGGTATGTGTACGTGTGTATATGTACGTGTGTGTGTTTGTATCGGGTTGTGTGTGACAGTATTTGTCCCAAATTTTGTTCCTATTGAATGGGCGTTCTTTGTCCTACTGTCTGTATTTTATCTCTCTCTCTCTCTCTCTACCTCTCTCTTTCTCTCTCTATGTCTCTCTTTCTCTATCTCTTTCTCTATCTATATCTCTCTCTCTGTCTCTCTCTACGTCTCTCTCTCTATCTCTCCTCTCTCTATCTTCTCGGATCTATAATTATTTGGATCTCCTGCCTGTCTCTTACCAACCTCATACCCCCTACCCCCAGTCTATCTATCCATATATCTATTTACCAAACCTCATATCTATAACCTAACTATCTACCCTATCTATCTGCCTGTTTTACCTGTCAACCGGGTCATTTCGTCCCCGACACAGTCTTGTGTGGATGTGAGACACCATTCTAGAAAGACTTAGCCTTAATAAACCAATTACTAGAAATGTGGGCCACCATTACTAGAAGGTACTTAGCCCACCATTACTAGAAAGTCTTAGACCACCATTACTAGAAAGTACTTAGACAACCATTTGCTAGAAAGTACAGACCACCATTACTAGAAAGTATTTAGACCACCAGCTTGAAAGTACTTAGACCACATTCTAGAAAGTACTTCAGGACCAAACATTGAAATTACTGTAGACCAACATTACTAGAAAGTACTTAGACACCATTACTAGAATGTACTTTGGGCCCATTCCCGTTAATGTAGTTAGTAAAAAAACTAGAACAATGAACTTCCTAATTATGTTCTTAAAATATCTCAACTGTTCTCTAGAAATTCTCTTATCATTAATAATGCTGCCAAGTTCCCCGGTTCACTGGGTTTTCATTCTCGAGTTATCCTTCTGGACAAAGTTAACCTGCCATAGAGACATCACTGATGGTCTGATCAATATGATGAGTAGTTTGTCAATGTTGATATTATTGTCATTGATTTACCCCCCCTTGTTAGAATTTCTCTCCCTTGTTCCGGAAACTACAAATACTGTCATAGAACCTGTGCAAAATTTCCTGTTTTTCCTGTCACAAACTGTGTTACTGTCTGTAATATCACTTTGAAGGTTGTATAGGACAGGGTGGACGTGAATCTGGGGAATTTAATGGCCCATGGCTAGTACAGTCGTCAAAACTGTTCCTATTATGATTTTTATTTATTCCCTAACAGAAAAAAGAGACTAAGAGGAAGACCACGGAAAGATGGATTCAGGATGTATCTGATGGTTTGAACATGACGCCTGCAGAGGCAGGATATCTGGCCTATGAGAGAGAGAAATTCGAGAGGACTGTTGGGTGGCAGAGTCTCTGCCAGGCAGTTTTTTTGATGATGATGAACAGAAAATCCTTGCCTTTCGTGATTTGAACACGGGTCTCCAGCATGGGGGCCACGCTCTTATCCCTTCGGTCAGACGCTAATCTGCGTGTATCTCTTCTCTCTCTTTGCCTTTTTACCCCGGATTGGAGCATAGGCCCTCAACCAACTCATGCCAAGTCTTCCTATCTCTAGCTATCTCCTGCACTCCCTCCAGCCTCATATTTTGATCTCGCCTCAAATCTCTCTCCATGTATTTTGCCTCCTTCTTTCTTTTCCCTGGGGGTTCAGGCAAGGGCCTTCTTGTTATATTCCCTCGGTTTTCGCAAAGTGTGTCCTATCCATCACCCGGTCTTTTTAACCTGTTCGTTACTGGAATCTTCTTGTTCTTCCATAAGTTCCCCATGTATTACCCCCTCATACCATCTTATTCCTCTATTCTGGCAGACACCGTTTATGAATGTTTGAATTTATGTGCTATTGTTTTAGTTGTTCTCCATGTTTGACCATAAAAAACTTTTAACATTAGAGTTAAAATCTGTTGATGGCTGCTGTAAAAGCGCGTGAGCAATGGACCAGGATGATATTATAAATTCCTAAGGAGAGAGGGGTGTACATTATTCATGTATAGTATTGAATCTACAATACTATCAGACTGCAAGAATTCTAGGTCAAATGTGGTGTAACTAGACAAGAACACTATGCTGGTAACCAAAAATATAAACCAATAAAGAAAATAGTATCATTAGTCGCAACATGTCGAGAGACATACTGATGGGGAAGATCAGAAGCACTATAGATAATTGGTTCCGATGTGCAGTGATGATGATCTGACGACTAAACTAAACTGGGGGAGACACACTGAGCAGGGCGGCTTTCGTTATTGGGGGCCAGTGGGGTCCGGCCTTACCAAAACCGAAAGGGGAATAACTTCTGGAATAGACAAATAATAGTAGATACTCCAAAAAAACAGATTTTTCCGAAATTTGTTCTGCCCCCCAAGACAAATGACCACGAGCCGCCACTGATACTGAGGAAGAGATCGGAACACTTATGGACTAATTGGTTCGATGTGCAGTGATGATGGCCCGACGACTAAACTTAACTAATTTTCACTTTGAAATTCCACCCATATTACACATAATCCTTTCAAAAAATGCCCCACAGATAAAATCCATGTCTTTTTCACCAGACCAGAAACGTTGCAATCCTTCAATATAAAACTGTCAATTTTTATTATTGCGCTTTATCCATTTCTCATTCAGTTTGAAATTTGAATACAATCACGACATTGTTAATGTCGTAAATTAACTGGAGTTGATTTTTCTGCTGTCGTTAAGAAAATTATATCTCCCCAAATATTGTGTCAAAAAGTGTTTTGTTATTGTATTCTGTTATAGTGGTATCAAGAAGGAGTAGCAAGAAGGAGTAGCAAGGAGGGAGTAGTAAGCAGGAGTAGTAAGAAAGGGGTAGTGAAGGGAGAGAAGGAAATCAAGAAGGGAGAAAAAAGGGAGTAAGAAGGAGATGAAGGGAGTAAGAAGGGGGTAGCAAGAGGAGTATCAAGAAGGGAGTGTAGAGTAGTAAGAAGGATATCAAGAGGAGTGGGGTAGTAAAAAAGGTAGCAGAAGGGGTTAGTAAGAAGGAGGGAGTAAGAAGGGAGTAAAAAGAAGGAGATAAGAAGGGTAGCAAGGGAGGGAGTAGTAGAGTAGAAGAAGGGAGTAGAGAAGGGAGTATCAAGAAGGGAGTAGTGAAGGGAGTAGTAAGAAGGAGAAGAAGGGAGTAGTAAAAGGAGTAGTAAGAAGGGAGTAGTAAGAAGGAGTAGTAAGAAGGGGAGTGTAAAGGGAGTAGTAAGAGGGGTAGTAAGAAGGAAGTAGTAAGAAGGAGTAGTAAGAAGGAAGTAGTAGAAGGGGTAGTAGAAAGGAGTAGTAAGAAGGGTAGTAAGAAAGGGGAGTAAGAAGGGAAAAAAGTGAGGGAAGAGAGTAGTAAGAAGGAGTAGTAAGAAGAGTAGTAAGAAGGAGAGTAAGAAGGAGTAGTAAGAGGGGTGGAAGTAGTAAGAAGGAAAAAGTAAAGGAAGGAAGTAAGAAGGGAGTAGTAAGAAGGAGTAGTAAGAAGGGTAGTAAGAAGGAGTAGTAAGAAGGGTAGTAAGAAGGAGTAGTAAGAAGGGAGTAGTAAGAAGGAAGTAGTAAGAAGGGAGAAAAAAGGAAATAGTAAGAAGGGAAAGAAGGGTAAGGGAAGGAGTAGTAAGAAGGGAGTAAAATAAAGGGGTAGTAAGAAGGGAGTAGTAAGAAAGGGAGTAGTAAGAAAGGGATTTGTAAGAAGGAAGTAGTAAGAAGGGAGTAGAAGAAGGGTGTAGAAGGGGGGTAAGAAGGAAATGCAAAAGGGAGTAGCAGGAAGAGTATCAAGAAGGGGGTAGTAAGAAGGGTAGTAAGAAGGAGTAGTAAGAGGAGTAAAAAGGGAGTAGTAAGAAGGAAGTAGTAAGGAAGGAAATAGTAAGAAGGAGTAGTAGAAGGAGTAGTAAGGATGAGTAGTAAAAAGAGTAGTAAGAAGGAGTAGTAAGAAGGGAGTAGAAGAGGAGATAAGAAGGGAGTGAAGAAGGGATTAGTAGAAGGAGAGTAAGAAGGAGTAGTAAGAAGGGAGTAGAAGAAGGAGTAGTAGAAGGGTAGTAAGAAGGGTAGTAGAAGGAGTAGTAAGAAGGAGTAGTAAGAAGGAGTGTAGAAGGGAGTATCAAGAGGAGTAGGAAGGAGTAGTAAGAGGGGGTATAAGAAAGGGGGTAGTAAGAAGGAGAGTAAGAAAGGGAGAAGAAGGAAATAGTAAGAGGAGTAGGGAAGGAGTAGTAAGAGGAGGTAGAAGGAGTAGCAAGAAAGGTATCAGAAGGAGAGGGAGGGGTGTAAGAGGGAGTAGTAAGAAGGGAGTAGTAAGAAGGAGTAGTAAGAGGAAATAGTAAGAAGGGAGTAGTAAGAAGGAAATAGTAAGAAGGGTAGTAAGAAGGGAGTAGTAAGAAGGGTAGGGAAGAGATAGCAAAAAGGGAGTAGTAAGAAGGAGTAGTAGAAGGGGGTAGTAAGAAGGGGGTAGTAAGAAGGAGTAGTAAGAAGGGAAAGAAGAAGGGAGATGAAGAGAGTAGTAAGAAGGAAATAGTAAAAAGGGAAATAGTAAGAAGGAAATAGTAAGAGGAGTAGTAAGAAGGGTAGTAAGAAGGGGGTAGTGAAGGGGTATAAGAAGGAGAGAAGAGGAGTAGCAAGAAAAGAGAGGGAAAGAAAAGGGGGTAGTAAGAAGGGAGTAGTAAGAAGGAGTAGTAAGAAGGATAGAAAAGGGTAGTAAGAAGGGAGAAGAAGGAAGTAGTAAAAAAGGGAGTAGTAAGAAGGAAGAGTAAGAAGGAGTAGTAAGAAGGAGTAGTAAGAAGGGGTAGTAAGAAGGAATAGTAAGAGGAGTAGTAAGGAGTAGTAAGAAGGGAGTAGTAAGAAGGGGGAAAGAAGGGGGTAGTAAGAAGGGTAGTAAGAAGGAGTAGTAAGGGAAAGGGAGTAAGAAGGGGTAGTAAGAAGGAAATAGTAAGAGGAGTAGTAAGAAGGGAGTAGTAAAAAGGAGTAGTAAGAAGGGAGTAGTAAGAAGGGAGTGAAGAAGGAGTAGTAAGAAGGGAGTAGTAAGAAGGAGTAGTAAGGGAAGAGTATAGAATTTATAGTAAGAAGGAGTATCAGAAGGAGTAGTAAGAAGGGAGTAGTAAGAAGGAAATAGTAAGAAGGAGTAGTAAGGGAGTAGTAAGAAGGGAAGTAGTAAGAAGGGTAGTAAGAAGGAGTAGTAAGAAGGGAGTAGTAAGAAGGGAGTAGTAAGAAGGGTAGTAAGAAGGAAATAGTAAGAAGGGGAGTAGTAAGAAGGAGTAAGGAAGGGGGTAGTAAGAAGGGAGTAGGAGGAGTATAAGAAGGGTAGTGAAGGAGTAGTAAGAATGGGGTAAGAAGGAGTATCAAGAAGGAGTAGTTAGAAGGGGAGGGAAGGAAATAGTAAGAAGGGGGTAGAAGAAGTAGTAAGAAAGGGGAGAAGAAAGGGGTAGTAAGAAGAGTAGTAAGAAGGAGTAGTAGAAGGGGTAGTAAGAAGGAGTAGTGAAGGAAGTAAAGAAGAAGTGCAAGAAGGGGGGTAAAAGAGGATTATAAGAGGAGTAAGCAGGAGTAGTAAGAAGGAGAAAAGAGGAAATAAAGAAAGAGTAGTAAGAATGGAGTAGAAGAAGGATAGCAAGAAGGAGTAGTAAGAATGGAGTAGTAAAAGGAAATCAAGAGGAGTAAAAAAAGAGGGTATAGAAGGAAATAGTAAGGAAGGGTAGTAAGAAGGATAGTAAGAGGGAGAATAAGAAAGGAGTAGTAAGAAGGGAGTAGTAAGAGGGAGTAGTAAGAAAAGTAGTAAGAGGGAGTAAGAAGGAGTAGTAAGAAGGGTAGTAAGAGGGTAGTAAAGGGAGTATTTTAAAAAGAGTAGTAAGAGGGGAGAAGGGGTAGCAAGAGGAATTATCAGAGAGGGTAGTAAGAGGAGTATAAGAAAGGATATAAGAAGGAGTAGTAGAGGAGTAGTAAGAAGGGGTAGCAGAGGGAGTATCAAGAAAGGGAGTAGTAGAGGGTAGTAGGAAAGGGAGTAGTAAGGGAGTAAAGAAGGGGTAGTGAAGGGAGTAGTAAGAAGGGAGTAGTAGAAGGGAGTAGTAAGAAGGGTAGTAAGAGGGTAGTAAGGAAGGAAGTAGTAAGAAGGAAGTAGTGAAGGAGTAAATAAGAAAGGGGGTAAAGAGGGTAAAGAAGGGATGAAGGGGTAGTAAGAAGGAGAAAGAAGGGAAGAAGGGGTAGCAAAAAGGGGGTATCAGAAGGAGTAGTAAGAAAGGGGTAGTAGGAAGGGATAAAGAAGGGAGTAAGAAAGGGAGTAAAGGGGAAGGAGTAGTAAAAAGGAAGAGAAGAAGGGGGTAGTGAAGGAAGTAGTAAAAAGGGGGTAGTAGAAGGGGAGAAAAAGGAAGTAGTGAAAGGGAGTAAGAAGGGTAGTAAAAAGGAAATAGTAAAAAGGATGAAGAAGGGAAGTATAAGAAGAAATAGTAAGAAGGGGTAGTAAAAAAAGTAGTAAGAAGGGGGTAGTAAAAAGGGATCAGAAGGGTAGCGGGGGAAGAAATTTTCCCAAAAGGAAAACCCTTTTTCGTTCGTTTTTGACCAAAAATCGTGTTTCGTTACATTGGTTTGGGGGTCCCCAAACAAGCTTCTAAAGTTTAGGACACATGCATCCGATTTCAGCCAAAAAACCCCCTGTCGCCTTTTTACATGCGTGGGGGTAACAGTGGTTCTATTCTTTTACATCCCAACCTAGGGCCCTAACCCTCGGGGGGAAGGGGGAAGGATTAAGAAGGAAGGGAAGAAGAAAAAAAGAAAAAAGAAAAAGAAAAGAAAAAAAAGAAAAAGAAAAATGAACAGAAGGTAACTATTACCCGACCTTTAATAAGAGAGCAAAATCAATCAATCAATCAAATACATGCATCGCTATCCCCCATCTCTCTTTAAAGCACGTGTCATTCAAGAACATAAACCACCTATGACATTCTGACCGGTTTTTCAGTGGTAGAACTAACACCCCCCCAGTAAATTTGTATGTTTTTAATCCCTTTTGTACATCCCGGGGGGTAAATTTTTTTGTCTTTTTCCGTCGGAAACAAAACCGCTTTGATCTCTGTGTTGGGGCTAGAAAAAGATAGCAGCTTTTATTCGGACTGTTCCCCAATGTTAAACAGTCAATAAAAAGAGATCACACAGGCGTGTGTTAATTTCTCTCACAGTATTATACCTTTCATCAATGTGGGGGTGTGTGTTGTGTTCTTTTTATTTATACCCTTTTATCAATTTTGGGGTGTGTGTGTGTTCTTTTGTTATACCTTTCATCAAGTATGTGTGTGTGTGTGTGTTCTTTTTTGTTATACCTTTCATCAATGTGTGTGTGTGTGTGTTCTTTTATGTTATACCTTTCATCAATTGGAGTGTGTGTGTTTTGTTCTTTTATTTATATTTTTAGTGTGTTTTTTTTTTTATTTATATCCTTTCTGGCATTTCTATTTTTCGTTTTCATTTCTGAAGAAGGGTTTTGGGCCCACGGTGAAATGACCCCCCACACAGTTCAAAGCGTACAACATCAAGGGGAAGGTCAGACCAAGAAAACGATGGGTTGATGAATTCGACATCTTAAAACCCCACAATACAAATGATATCAACGCCCAAAAACCCTTTTCAGAAACACCATTTGGGGAGATCAGAAAAAAAGAAGGAAAAAAAAAGAAAGAAATAACTAGATAATCTAACAGTATGATAAACTGTGTGTACAGTTTTAAAAAACTGTACAATATGATAAACTGTTAAAATGAAAACTGTGTTATATGATAAACTGTTCAGTATAATAAACTTTTGTACAATATGATAAACTGTGTGTACAATATGATAAATGTGTAATATGATAAACTGTGTACAGTATGAAATATGAAACTGTGTGTACAATATGAAAAATGTTGTACAATATGATAAACTTTTTCAATATGGGAAAATTTTGTCATACGATAAAAGTTTAAATATGATAAACTGTGTTACAAAATGATAAACTGTGTACAATATGATAAACTGTGTGTACAGTTTATAAAATTGGGTTTTCACATGATAAACTTTTTTACAATATGATAAAACTGTGTGTACAAAAAATTAAAATTTTGTGTACAGATGAAAACGGGGAAATATGATAAATTTTTGTAAAAATGATAAATGTGTGTACAATATGATAAACTGTGTTACAGTATGATAAACTTTTGTACAATATGATAAACTTTTGTACAATATGATAAACTGTTTCAATATCATAAACTTGTGTACAAAAGATAAACTGTTGTACAATATGATAAACTGTGTGTAAATTGAGAAACTTTTGCAGTATGATAAACTGTGTGAAATATGATAAATAGTGAAAAATGATAAACTTTTTGTACAGTATGATAAACTGTGTGTACAAATGATAAACTTTTGTACAGTATAAACTGTGTTACAGTATGATAAACTGTTTCAAAGATAAACTGTGTGTACAGTATGATAAACTGTGTTACAGTATGATAAACTGTGTGTACAGTATAAAAACTGTTTAAAGTATGATAAACTGTTGTACAGTATGATAAACTTGTGTACAATATGATAAACTTGTGCAATATGATAAACTGTTTTTTAAAGTATGATAAACTGTTTTACAATATGAAAAACTTTTTGTACAGTATGATAAACTTTTTGTACAGTATGATAAACTGTGTGTACAATATGATAAACTGTGTGCATATGATAAACTGTTTTACAATATGATAAACTGTTTTACAATATAAAACTGTGTGTAAAATTTGATAAACTGTGTGTACATATGATAAACTGTGTGTACATATGATAAACTGTTTTACAATATGATAAACTGTGTGTGCAAAATAAACTGTGTGTCCCAATATGATAAACTGTTTTACAATATGATAAACTGTGTGTACAAGGATAAATGTGTAAATATGATAAACTGTTTACAGTATGATAAACTGTGTGAAATTTGATAAACTGTTGTACAGTATGATAAATGTGTGTACAGTATATAAACTTTTACAGTATGATAAACTGTTTTACAATATGAAAACTGTGTTACAATATGATAAACTGTTTTACAGTAGAAAAACTGTTTTACAGTATGATAAACTGTTGTACCACCTGGCAACCACATTTTGGGCTCAGGTACAAAATTGGGTCTACCAATTTGACTGGTTTTGGTCACTACCCCCAGGTGGTGGGTAACCGCGGACTATTTTGGTGGATATGTCGCTTGTTCCAAAGGCGTCGGGGGTACTCGTTGTGTGCCACGTTCTCGAGAAAAGTTGGGGGATCGTCTGGAGCGTTGATGAGAACAGTTTTTCCCCATCCCCCAGTCTTCCCCCTTACGCCCTACTGTTTGTTTGGGGGTCCCCCATCTCCGAGCGGCTGTTAAACCCCACCACAATACATAAAGTGTCACTGATATTCATTGTTTCATGATGCGGCGGGGCGGGACAGAAAAGATTGTACAGAAGGATCTGTGTGTCTTTACGTAATTTGAACGCCTATGATCTCAACTCCCCGGCTTTTCCCTTTTGTTCCTTCCATCTGCTTGGTTGGAATGCCATTTCTGACTGGGGTGGGACTCCCCCCTTGGCCCCTTCTGGTCTGTTCTGAAGGTCTGGTAACCTTTAATCTCGAACTTATGTCTGGGATTTAGATGCGTTTCTTTTTGCACCAACGTTATATCGTTTTCCCAAAATCTTATTGCAGTGCTTGTTCTTGTACACAAGTTTATCATACTTGGAACTATAAGGGGCCAAATTGGAAACATTTGGAGCACTGACTGTGAAATGTTGAACGAATCAACCATGAAAAAAAAACGTGCGAATCGTGGCAGGAACTGTCGAAGCAACCCTGAAACCGGGAACCATCTCTAGAGGCGACGAAAGGATTACAAGCCATACGGGACAGCAGAGGTTCAAATTTGAAAAGACCTTGAGAAGAAAAGGGAGTGAGGGAACAGGCACAGTCAGTGGAACAAATCTTTTTACAAGGCGGCAGCAAAATACAGAAGAGAGGTAAAAGGAGGGGCGAGACAGAGTTTAAAAAAACCAAACCCCTGAACCTCGCTAGGGAGGGCCCCAAACTGGGAAGCCCAAGGGAGCGATGAAAACCCCGCAACCCCCACCTGCCCTCGAACAAGAAAAGAAGATGGCTTCGGGTGGGAAAAAAGAAAACCCTGATGAAAATATCCCAAAGTGGGTAAGCATAAAAAGGGAAAAGTTGATGCCCCAAGAGAAAAGTCGGGCTCTGGCAGCCAAAAAAGCAGATGTCCCCTAACGGAAAATTCCCAGTAACGGCTGGAAAAAATTTTGGGACTTAAAACCCAAAAAGTCCCCCGGAAAAAGATGGGACCCCAAATGAGATGTTAAAACTTGGGAAACAGAGCAAGGCCTCCTGTCCGTTCCCCTGTCGGAACAGGCATGTTCCAAAAGAATGGAAAGAAGCAATCATGGTACCCACCCAAAAAACCAGGTAAAAAAACTCGACGCAGCAGTTACAAAAATCCCTCCTGCGCACGGGCAAACTTATGGAGCCATGGGAAAAAACCCTATCCCCCCCAAAAAAGGGGCCGCACCAAAACAAGGCGGTTTAAAATCAGATCACAGGGATCAAGTAACCCCCCATTGTCCGGGAAATGAGGATGGTTTCAAAAAAAAACGAACTGGGGTCTTGGTGAATGGAAAAGGGATTTGACACAGTCTGGAAAGAAGGATTAAGGCTAAAACTGCTCACCCTCGGCGTAAAAGGAAGAATGTAAAATTTGGGCTATAGATCCCTAGAACAGAACAGAAAGAGTTCAGGTTCGGGGTAAAAAAATATGAAGACCCCCTGGAGAAAGGGTTTCCCCAAAGGGGGGTTCTCACCCTTCTTTTTTCTTCGTCACGCATTTGAAACATGCCTCCATGAACAGTACACTCGCCATGTATGGGCGACGGCAATATGGGCGCGGGAAAGTCGACGCAGAAAATCGGCTGCAAAACTACGTTAAATAATCTTGAAATGTGGTCAGCAAAGTGGAATTTAAATAAACCTTTAAAAACCCCCCACTGTGTTTCCCGAATAACAAGGATTACAAGTGCTTAAAGTCAATGGGCTGAACCTTCCAAGAATAAAAACCCCCCCAAGACCAGGGTCCCCTCGACAAAAACGACGGTACCCAGATCAAAATGCTGCGGCAAAACGGACATGGCTAACAATGATGCGTAAACTCCCGGGGTTTCCCTGGGGAAAAAAAACACCAAAATTTTCAAGACACTATACTTGGTAGAGTGCGACCGTCCTAGAGTACGGGATGGCGCGTGGGCAATGCATCGAACAAGCAATTCCAAAGTGAGCAGCGTAAAAACCGGGGTTTCGCATTATCACTGGGGCCAAAAATCCACGCCCATCAAGGGGATGGAGACCCTCACAGGCATCCCAAACCCAAAGACGAGAAGGGAAAAAGTAGTATTTGCGGAAAACTCAAAAGGGTCAAATCTCCAAAGCGAAAGAATTTTGTATCCGGAAATGGAGCAAGTCCTTCGGAATCTCCGCAGCCACAGATCATCCAGTCCCGTCCAAATGCACAAAACCAATCCCCCAATCGACAATGCCCCCTTTAAAACAAAATGCCAGAACTAAGGTCAATCCCAGGGATACTGAGCAAAAGGGGGTCAAAAAAAACCTCGACAGAAAAACTCAGGAAAAAACCGAATCAAATACCGAAAATGGTGGGCGCACGTCTAAAGGGCGGATCGGCAAAAAAAGCAATAAGCGATGGCGGAGGAGGGAAAAGTGCTTAAAAACTCAAAGAAAGTCACGGTCAAAAAACGATTGCACTGGCAAATACTGAATAACTACCGAGCAGAGGGGAGGAAACAAAAGAGGCGGGCCAAAAATCTTGGGGGAAAAAACACTACACCAACAAGGTCGTGATATTCACCGATCTCTATCGGTCATCACGGCCTCTGCGTCGGCAAAACGGATGAATGAGCTCAAAAGTCCTCGCTGAATACGGTTCATCAAACCCCTGTCATCCGTGGAAGTCACTGCAACATTAGAAACGAAGCGGGCCGACAATGGCCCAAAAAGGGCGGGCGATACCCCAGACTGATCTCGAGATCAGCTATGGGGAAACCCGAACAACCTCGGTTCGCACTATGAACAAATGGGCAAAAAACCCCCGACGCAGTGACGGATACTATGGTCTCTTCGATGAACAAGTTGCCATCTTCGCCTCCGTACCGGCCCAAAAAAGCTGAGCCCCATGTTTCATAAATTTAAAATTTGGGCCCCAGCCTGTGCCCATCAATAAACAACATGACGGCAGAACATTCTTGCAAAACTGTCAACGTTTAGAGGTTTGAAAAAAGTACTGGCCACAAACCAGAGCTTCGAAATGTACAGGAACGGGGCCCCAAAAACAACATAAAAATTTATGATGAAGTTGGTCCCTCAAGCTAGGCCGTAACGCAAAGGAAGGAAACTGTGTGTAAAGTATGATAAACTGTGTTACAGTATGATAAACTGTTTTACAATATGATAAACTGTGTGTACAATATGATAAACTGTGTGTACAATATGATAAACTGTGTGTACAATATGATAAACTGTGTGTACAGCATGATAAACTGTGTGTACAGCATGATAAACTGTGTGTAAAGTATGAGAAACTGTGTGTACAATATGATAAACTGTGTGTACAATATGATAAACTGTGTGTACAATATGATAAACTGTGTGTACAGTATGATAAACTGTGTGTACAGTATGTTAAACTGTGTGTACAGTATGATAAAATGTGTAAAATATGATAAACTGTGTACAGTATGATAAACTGTGTGTACAATATGATAAACTGTGTGTACAATATGATAAACTGTGTACAGTATGATAAACTGTGTGTACAGTATGATAAACTGTGTGTACAGTATGATAAACTGGGGTATAGGTAGATAAACTGTGTGTACAATATGATAAACTGTGTGTACAATATGATAAACTGTGTGTACAGCATGATAAACTGTGTGTACAGCATGATAAACTGTGTGTACAGCATGATAAACTGTGTGTACAATATGATAAACTGTGTGTACAATATGATAAACTGTGTGTAAAATATGATAAACTGTGTGTACAGTATGATAAACTGTGTGTACAGTATGATAAACTGTGTGTACAGTATGATAAACTGTGTGTACAATATGATAAACTGTGTGTACAGTATGATAAACTGTGTGTACAGTATGATAAACTGTGTGTACAATATGATAAACTGTGTGTACAATATGATAAACTGTGTGTACAGCATGATAAACTGTGTGTAAAGTATGAGAAACTGTGTGTACAATATGATAAACTGTGTGTACAGTGTAGCTGGTAATACGAGTATCAATCAATGAAGTATCCTGCCTGCCGGAGTAGGCGATAATGTCACTTCACAACTCTCTCTCTCTCTCTGGTACAGTTAATCAGTTCTGACGTTGATCCTTTGTCCAACCACCATGTCGGATCTTCCAACATCTTCTCCCTCTGTCTTCCATGATCTCTCCTTCGCTGTTTTACTGTATCACATAATGTTTTAAACCTTCTTTCATTATATGCCCGAAGAACCTTGATTGTCTGATTCTTACGATAAGGTTTCTTTGTGTGCAGACCTGATTAAAACCTCCATATTTATTTCTTCGCTGTCCATGGCATTTTCAACATTCTTCTGTAAAACCCCATCTCTGTGGCTTCCAATGATCTTATTGATTGTTTGTTCAGTGTCCATGATTCGCTGCCATACATAAGTATTGGTTCAATATAGCACTGAGTACTCGTTTTCGCAGTGTCATTGGTAGTGAGTTCACGCATAGTGTGTTTTCAATTTCATAAAAGCTGCTTTAGCTTGAGCTATTCTACTCCTAATCTCTGTTGTACATCTTCCATCTGATGTTAGAAATGTTCCCAGGTACTTGAATCGATGGACTTGTTTCAGTGTTGTGTTATTTATTTTGATATTACATTTTAGTGTTTCCTGTTTCTTGGAAGAAGAGAAGAACTACAGTATGAGAACAGTAGCCGGTAATATTCCAGACTTGAATAAGGTCACGGACAGACAATATTACATCCGGGAGAAACATCCATTAATGTCAAACAAAGTCTCGTGATCAGAAACTCTCGATACTGCTCAAAGGACACGCATTACTAAACAGCTACATGAAAATGACATTAATTTGACGTCATCACAACATGAGAAACACTTTTATTTGATATTTTATATGTTTGTGTTTTGATTCTCATGACATTACTTTGCGGACGTGGAGAACAATTATTATACATTACGACAGCATCACACAACATTACGTTGCCTTTCATCTTTATTATTCCTTCTTAGAAATTAATTAACGATAAAGGAAGACTGCGAGTAAAACTATGTAGCAACGGCAAACAAGGAAAAACAAAGTACTGTAGTTTTACAACATACAAAAACAATAATATTACACGGCAACGTTTCGACCAAAAGACCTTTATCAAGCAAAGGATACCAACAGAAGTGAAGAAATTCACTTCTTGCACAGTACACAACATATAGAATCAGATAATTAAATTCCTAACCGCCCTATCAGTTTCAGTTTGAAATATTTTCATTGCACTTTGAACATGTCCATTAGTGCTCCGATCTCCTTCGCAGTATCTCCAACAGCGTCCAGCGACTGCCGTACCAGTTCGATTTTGATTGATGAGCCTACTCATGTACCTGTTATGCTGTTCTTTTTGCTACTCAATCTTCAAACCCAGCTCCTGCAATCTAGTAGTTGACGTGGATTGGTTGAAATGAAAATCTTCTTTGCGGCCATACTCTATGAGGGCGTTCAAAATATCAGCTCTATCCATTGGCTGGACTTCTGATATGTTGGTAAGGCAGCCAGCCTGTCTGCTCTCTCATTGCCAATGACACCCATCAGTTATCAGTTATATGAGGACTATCATCATAGCACTCGGACATGTCCATAGGTGCTCCGATCTCCGCCTCAGCAAATCCAGCAGCGTCCAGCGACCCAACACGCCAGTTCGATGTTGATTAATCACTTTCTTTGCATATTTAGTATGTCGTTCTTTTCGGGCTGCAGCAATATTGACACCCATCTCTTTCAATCGGGTCAGCAGGTGATTCACAGCCCCTGAAACTCCTCTGTTCGGAAAGACTATTTCAATGCGTGAAGAATATCACTTCGATCCATTGCAGCTCCCTCTGATATTCAATGTTCACCGGAACGAAGATAAGTGTGATCCTGCAGATTGTTGACGCTTGTAGTGATTCAGTCCACTGCCTGTACACCAAACCAGCCTCCACCTTTCAGATCATACTCAATGAATCACTCAGAATGCACGCATGAGTGTAGTTTTGTCATACCAGTGTAGTGTATTTATCACCACCAGTACCTCCATTGTCATGTTGCTTGTTGTCATACGAAATGCACCACTGGCCTCATGGACCGTTCTGCCACATGAGCTTGCAGAGAAGGCCCATACAGAATTTTCGTGACAAACTACCGATCCATCCGTGTATCTAGCCTAAATCTAACCTAATTACGTCACGACGAATAGTTGCAGCAAAGTGGCGGATAGTATTATCGATACAAGGGAAGACTGCAGTAAAACTATGAAACAATGGGGACGGAAACAAGTAAAAACAATGTACTGTAGATTTACAAAATACAAAAGCAATAATATTACACAACAACGTTTCCACCAGAATACCTTTATCAAGCAAAGGATACTACAGAGATGAAGAAATTCACTTCTTACACAGAACAGAACATATAGAATCAGACAATAAATTCATAACGGCCATAAAATGAGAATCTGTGACTAAAACAAATAACGTAAAAAAAAAAAATGAGGTGGAAAAAAGGATCAACTTTCTTTTCACTTCCTTTTTGATTATTGGATGTTGTAGTAATGTTGTAGTAATGATGGACTAACACAACAAGGGCGACTCATCCGGCCCTAGAACGCAAGTTAAAGCTCCCATCCCTACGCTTAACGGCAAGAGTGGACAGCCAACTACATCTTCACCTGGGGAAAGAAATTAGACAACAGTAATGATGCCAGCTTGCATGTTTACTGCATTTGCTTTTGGCATCTTGTCTCTATTTCTCTTTCGAGTTTTCCATCCTCTGTGAAAATGCTGCCTAAATATTTAATTTAAAGCTTATTTGTTCTGGTGTTGCTATTTGATTTTGTTGGCTTTGTTCTGCTGTTTTCATGTTATTTTCCCGTGGACGTTAATTTATCCAATTATTATTCATTTTGTCTTCGTTTCTATAGAATCACACAAGTTACAACATTACTTTTAAATGAACACAACCATTGAAAACTGTTTTATGTCTCGTTACCTCCCAAGAACAAACTTTCCCGGGCGGTGTAAAAGTTCACTTTTTAAAGCGTTATGGGAATTTCCCTTAACAATGACGGAACTTTTTTTCGTTATCAGAAAGTTTAACTCCCGGAACATTAGGGAAAGTAACAGTTCAGCAGTAAAAACAAAATAAAACGTTTCGAAAGACGCTAAAGACTTATCCCTTCCTGATTGGCCAATTTTTTAAAACAGGGGGGTTGGGGGGGATTTCATATTTATGGTTTTCTATTATTTTGATACTAAAAATTTGTTTTGTTTTATTTTTGTGATTTCGTCTAAAGTTAAACTTTTAAGATTGTCTACAATCCCTGGTTCTCTAGCGACTTCCGGAAATTTTGGGGCGGTGTTATGATAGTTGACCCTACGGATAAAAAAGGCCGTAGGCCGGATTAATTGGGAATTATACTCGGGCAGTATCCCTATTTGGCCCTTTACGGACTCACAGGAATTTTCCTTTTTAAATTAAAGTTAGTAAACCAAGTAACAGTTGGGAATAAAAGGGGCCCTATGAAACAACAAAGGGGTGGATTTTGCAGACGATCTGCTTCTGTCCATAATCAAAACAGATTAAAGATAAAATTAATACCTAAATAATAAGTCTCGCCTAGGTTTAAAAAAATACAGGGGAAAAAACGAATGATGGGAAAAAATGCATAAATGCCCGTTTTGCTGGAGGAAAAAAATTCTAAAAACACAGAAGGAGGAACAAACAAAAATGTCAAGATAAAATACAAAACAAGAAAAATTTTTTGCATTGCGAAGTTAGAAAACAAGGGAAACAAAACAAAAAACAGAATCTTTAAAAAAATGTAACAGTACTTTCTATGGCCAAACATGGAGACAACAAAAGAAACCAGCGAAAAAATAAGCCCTTTATAAAGGGTGTTTATAGAATAGAAGACTGAATATATGATAAGATTGCAAAAAACTTCCAAAAAATACTGTAGTTTACAAATTACAAAAACAATGACAAAATACAGCAACGTTTCGACCAACAAGGGTTTATCAAGAAAGAAAAACAGGGTGACAAATTTAAAAAAAAAAAAAATGGCGACTAAATAAATTTTTAAAAGAAAATCTAAATAAAAAGAAAAAGGAAATAAAAATTTAAAACAAAAAAAAACACATAAAAAATGAAATAGAAAGGAAGAAACAATGAAAAAAACAGTAAATATATAAATTGAATACATGCAACATATGCCCCTATAGATTACAAGGCATGGGAAAGAAGAAAGTACTAAGAAAAAGGAATGTCAGCTGAAAATAATAAGAGAAGGCCAGTGGGCTACGCGACAATCACGAGTAGTTTGACAATGAAGGTGCATGCGGTATAAAGGCGGTCATGTGGTTGGCCGTTATAACTCTTCTGTTTCATACCAGTGACTCTGCATGTAACAGTTGCTGCAAAAAGATAGTTGCAAAACAACATAATTACAATTTACAACTACAGTTGCTGTTTCTTATATATGCCACTTCCGTCTGCAACAATGTTACCGTAAAGTTGCTGCTTTTAACACAGTTGCTATTTCTTCTTCCCCTTCAAAACCACACACAGTAACTGCAACCAACACAGTTGCTTCTTCCACGTAGTTACCATTGCGACGTTCACTTCCAACACAGTTGCTACTTTTCTTACCAGTTGATTCTCTCAACATAGTTACGTTTCATTTAACATGGGTTTCTTCCTTTAACACATTTACTTTCCCTTTCAACATAGTTCTCAAAAACACAGTTCTTTCTTTTTCCTTTAAACACAGTTTCTACAAAATAAGTTGCTCTTTTCCTTGCAACACATTTTTGCTACTTTCTTCACACATTTGCTGCTTCCCTTGCAACACAATTTCTTCTTCCAACACAGTTGTTACTTTCCCTTAGCAACATAGTTGTTTATTGCAATATGTTCTACAGCTAATACAGTTGTTTTCATAGTTTTCTACTTTCCCCCCAGGTAATGTTGCTACCTAACCAACGTAGATGTAGGGCAAGTCGGATAAGAACACTAAGCTGCCTCCTGGGGTGTCATGACCTACTTATTTCTGATTGTGGCTTTAGACGTTAGTGTTCTACCAGCAGTCAGTGAAGCTACTGCTACTGCTGGACAGTGGCTGCTTCATTGTGTAGCCCTTGTGTTTGGGCATCCCCTTTTCATCTGTAGTGGGTTCAGGTGAGTTTTTGTTAGGTAAATCAGTAGAATTTTCACCTGTAGTGTTCAGGCACAGCCAACTAGATAACTAGGCCAGACAACTGACTAGGTTTTCCCCTGACCTAGATTAGAAAGGGGGCCGGAAAATATAGATGTTTGAAAAACACTGCAAGTTCTTTTAGCAATTTACTAATTCATGAGTCTATGGTTATTTATTGGTGAAAAATATTAATATCTAATTTTCCCTTATATTAAAACTTGTGGTGTCTGTGGCCTAGGGATAGTGACTCGGTCTGTTCCCCGACTTCTGAGTTCAAATAACGCTGCGAACAATTTGGTTTCAAATTATTTCGTGTGGATTTTACAAAGGACAATGGCACCACCTTCAAAAGCAATGGCAAACTACTGAAAATGCCTAGAAAAATCCAAAAGCGTTAAAAGCTGGGATTGATTGCAAAGTCCTTAAAGGATATTAGTTAACTTTTTTAAATAGGTAGAACTTTACCTGTAGTGTTGAGGTGAGTTCAGATACAATTAATTAGAACTTCTCCTGTAGTTTTCCCAGGTGAGTTCGGAAGCCATTCAGTAGAATGGTTCCTGTAGCGTTATGAGTCTGTCATTAAGTGACTTTTTGCAGTGTTCAGGTGAGTTCTGATACAATTAAGTAAAACTTCTACCTGTAGTGTTCAGGTGAGTTCTGATACAATTAAGTAGAACATCTACCTGTAGTGTTCAGGTGAGTTATAATCAATTATAGAACATCTACTTTAAGTTTCAGGTGAGTTCTATAGTTCAAGTGAACTTCTCTGATGTTCGGGTGAGTTCTGATAAAATTTAAAATAAAACTTCTATGTGTTTCAGGTGAGTTCTGATCAATTAAGTAGAACATCTACCCAGTGTTCAGGTGGTTCTGATCAATAAGTAGAATTTCTACCTGTAGTGTTCAGGTGAGTTCTGATAAAATTAAAGAACATCTATGTAGTTTCAGGTAGTTCTAAAAATTATAGAATTTCTCCTGTAGTGTTCAGGTGAGTTCATACAATTAAGTAGAACATCTCCTGTAGTGTTGGGGAATTCTGTAAAAATATAACTCCGGGTTTTTTGGGTTCTGATCAAAAGAGAACATCACCGCATGTTAAAGTAATTCTGATCAATTAATTAGAACTTCTACCTTATGTTGAGGTGAGTTCTAATAAAATTTAAAGGGAAACTTCTTTAGTGTTGAGGTGAGTTCTAACATAATAGAACTTCTCCTTTAGTGTTGAGGTGAGTTCTGATCAATTAGTGAATTTCTTTGTGTTCAGGTGAGTTCTGTAAATTAAGTAGAACATCTACCTTAGTGTTCAGGTGAGTTCTGATACATTAAGTAGAACTTCTACCTGTAGTGTTCAGGTGAGTTCTGATACAATTAAATTAGAACATCTACCTGTAGTGTTCAGGTGAGTAACTGTTTGTTTCTATTTGTTCTCTGTTTATTGCGGTTTGCTTTCTGCCTGATTGTTTCTTATTTTCTGAGTCTGTTTATTTGTTGTTCTTGTTTGGTTCTATTCAGTGCGGCTCATGACCTTTTTTGTTAGTGGCCAGACATTTTTCCCCGGATAAATCATAGTTTTGGTTGCTTTATTCTAATTTAAAAATAATAAATACGTTATACATTATATTTTGGTGGGGTAAATCACTGACCCTAATGACAGCCCCACTGGTTCTATTTATTTTTCTCTCTATTTTGTATGTTTCTTTTCTTATTTTTATTACTGTTTGTGTTGAGTTATTTTATTACTGTTTGTGTTATGTTATGTTTTAACCATGTTTTGTTTATGTTATTTTATACTGTTTGTTTTTAGTTTATTACGTTTGTTTAAGTTATTTTATTACTGTTTGTGTTATTTATATTTATTACTGTTTGTGTTAAGTTATTTTATTACTGTTTGTGTTATTTATTTTATTACTTTGTTTTCGTTTTTTGCGAGTCCCCAAACAGATTTCGAAGATTATGATATGATGGTTCCGTGGCTCGCTGATTAAACACACCTCTCCTCTGCCTCTAACCAGTTCGACTTGAACAACGGGTAACTCCAAGCCCCCTTCGCGTCGATTCAACATCGTTTTTAGTGTCCCACAACAGACAGTCGGAGATCGAAGAATATCCCATATCCATCTTCACTCCCAACAATCGATGCTGTTGATGTAAGCCTGTCCGCTATCTCATTACCGTAAACCCATGACTTGGGCAGTATACCCATGTAAGCCTCTGGAGGTTAGAAACCCATAGACATCCCTCATCAGAACCTGCCCTTCTGGATCTTGTGAAACAACGACTGAGAGTCAGATACAACAAGGTCCCAGTAAATGAAGTCCTGGAGATACTGAAGGGCAGCAGTGACAGCCTCGACCTCCATCATATCGGAGACCACGGTCCAACAGATCTCCATCTTCTTCTTCTCTTTTACTTTTATTACTGTTTATTTTTCTTAGGTGGCATCTGTAGCCTAGGGGATAGTGATTCGGTCTATTAACCCCGACGTTCTGTGTTCAAATCACGCTGCGGACAATTTGGTTGCAAATTGTTTCGCGTGATTTACAAAAAAGATACCCCCTGTTTTTGGGTTTTTCGATCCAGAAGCAATTGGGCTGAAACTCTTCGGCTCAGTGTCATGGACATCGTAACCCTTCGGTTCGGTGCCGCGAACACCGTAAATCTGGGGAATCTGTGGCTTTTCTGCCAGTCCCCGGGGGTTGAACTCCCCACTCACAGAGGACTTGTCACTCCCTAGTCAACGCGCTATGAACACCCGGGCAGACCTTTCAGAAAGCAATGGCAAACTACTGAACGTAATAATGCTTAGAAAAATCACAAACAGCGTTTAAAACTGGGTTGATTCGCAAAATCCTGTAAAGTATCAATTAACTTTTTCAATTTCTCTTAATTTGATTGTTTTTGTTTTCCCCACGAGGCTACCCAGTATGCCAGTGAAGCCAAAAAGGCACGAAAAAGTTGAACGCATTCTGTAACCATAGACGCTCTACCAGCACCTCGACGGGTCTGAGTGCCATCTCTAACAGCACTAACGATGCTACCATCAACGGCTTCACTTTGATCCATCTTCACCGTCTCAGACACACAAGCATTGCCCCGACGGCATCCTATTCTGTCCTTGGGGGCCGGCTTCATTATACCTCCCCAAACATCAGGACCCGTCCTTCCAGGACAACCCACATCGATCGAATACGCATGCGCACTATCTCGCCCAAGGCTAAAAATATCTGATCAAAATCACGCAATCACCATAGTAACAGACGATGACCAATCAACACCTCTACTGATGTTGATCAGCCTCGTTGTGAAACCCAAAAAAGGTCAGACGTGAAAAAGCGCAACAAAACACACACGTTTAAAAAATCAGAGATCAAAACACCACTTCATCTGGTTATCCTCAGGTTTCTGTAACAGACGGATCTACCCCCCTACTATTCTTCTTCCAGCACGCGAAAAGACTCAAAGTCGAGCGATAGGATAACAATTCTTATACCACTGCCAGGATTAATGGCAAGTCTAATTCAACCTCGGAAATCCCCGATTTTCAGACGAACGCATCTTTAGTTTCTGGTACGTTTCCGCCGAACCCAGCAAAACACAGCGCTAGACACATCTTATGAGCAACCACTTTTGTCATCTTCCATTTTAATTGAACAAAACGTTAAAAAATTCCGAATTAAGAAGTCTTGATGATGCTGGCGACAACAACGAAGTAGTTGAAGATGCTTACAAAGAAATCGCTCCTTCTGCATCATCATCCAAATGTTTATCCGATTTTTGTTTTCCGGAGCCATCTTTAGGGATGGGGATGGTCAGATAACGAGCAAAAACATGTGGCGGTACATTCGTAGTAGTGAACACCCTATGAAACAGTATGGAATCAACCATGTTCATTGTTCCAGTTCACAATGACAATATGAGCAGTTCCCGAGGGGGAATGGGTACCTAGAGATACTGAAATATATTTCCTGTACAGCTTTACAAGGATAAGTATCGTTACGACGAAAGTTAAAATCACGTGGTGGTAGTCACGCTCGATCTAACGTTTCTACAGAAAGGACTTTGTCATCTCATTCAGACGACGACGATGATTTAACGAGTCCAGTTCTTCCAGAGAGAACATCATCACACATGTCTGCATCCTTGGGCTTATTTCGCATACGTCAAAGTAGTATGGTTCAACGTGCTGTTCATCTGACCTACTTATTAACTTTCTTGTTTATTTGCTGTCTCTTCAGCTGTACACAGTGTTTGGTGTGTATGGTGTTCTAGGGACTATACACACACCAGAACCATGGCCATGGCTGATATTTCATTCCATATTTCGGTGAGATAATCTGTTGTGATATTTGTTTAGTTTAGTCGACAGATCATCATCATCACTGCACATCGAATCAATTAGTCCATAACTGATCCGATCTCCACCTTAATATGTCTCTCAGTTTAGTTTAGTTGACAGATCATCATCACTGAACATCGAACCAATTAGTCCTGTGCTTGATCTCCTCAGTATGTTTCTCAGTTAGTTGTTTAGTCGTCAGATCATCATATGACATTGACAATTAGTTTATGTGCTGATCTCCTCAGTATTCTCTCAGTTTAGTTTAGTCGACAGATCATCACGCACTCAGACCATTTATTCCATATGTGCTCGATCTCCTCAGTGTGTCTCTCAGTGTGTCTCTCAGTATCTCTCAGTATGTGCGACTAATGACACCGGTTTTTGTTAGTTTACTTTTCTTATGTGCTACCATTGTTGTGCTCGAAACAAAGATAGAACACAAGAAAGACAGGAAATGACCATAAACAACAAGATAAAAACGAAAGATAGAAAAACAGCAAATATAGAAAACAGAAATATAGAAAAACAAGAAAAAGACATGAAAGATAAGAAAGCAAAGATAAATGTCAAAGATATAGAAAAGTCAAAGATAGAAATGTCAAAGATAGAAAATGGCGCAGATAAAACGTAACAATGACAGAAAATACAAGGAAATATAGAAAACCAACAATAGAAAACAAGAAAGACAAAATAACAAGAAAGATAGACAAAATAACAAGAAAGATAGACAAAATAACAAGAAAGATAGACAAAACAACAAGAAAGATAAAACAAATAAAAGAAGATAGACAAAATAAAAGAAAGATAGACAAAATAACAAGAAAGATAGACAAAATAACAAGAAAGATAGACAAAATAACAAGAAAGATAGACAAAATAACAAGAAAGATAGACAAAATAACAAGAAAGATAGACAAAATAACAAGAAAGATAGACAAAATAACAAGAAAGATAGACAAAACAACAAGAAAGATAGACAAAATAACAAGAAAGATAGACAAAATAACAAGAAAGATAGACAAAAATAAAGAAGATAGACAAAATAACAAGAAAAGATGGGACAAAATAACAATGAAAACAAAGAAAGATGACAAAATAACAAGAAGATGACAAATAACAAGAAAGATAAAAAAATAAAAAAAAAAAAGAAAGATGAAAAAATAAAAAAGGCAAATGGCTAAAAACAAAAAATTTCATTATTCCTGGGGTTTGACTTGGACAATAAATTTTAATAAAAACCAAATTCAAGCAATCTCTCCAAATCATTACCCCCAAAGAGCACAAGCTTTCTTAACAACTAAAATATGATGTTAATTTTTATTATCGTTATATCTTTTTGATTCGCTTTATATGTGATAAATTTTTAGTTTTCGCCTTTTAATTTATGTTTTTATTCTAAATGAATTTAATTTGGGTGACCAAAAAATTCGAAATTCAAAATGTCAAAAAGGGCTTGGGAACCTCCAAAGGGGCTGGGGGGCGCACGAGGATTTTAAAAGCTCTACTTATACTTTAACGTGAAGGGTAAATTGGGGAAGGGGAAGATTGGGGATATATGGAGATATAGGGATAGGGAAGATAGGGGTTTATAGGAGATATAGGGATAGGGAAATATGGGATTTAGGAGATATAGGGATAGGGGGAAAAAGGATATTAGAGATTGAGATAGAGGAAGGACAAAAGGGAAATAATTTAAAAATTTATGGAGAGAAAAAAAAGAGGGACAGAAGGAAAACAGAAAGGAAAGAAAGGGAAAAAGGAAAGCAAGAGAAAAAAGGGGGAAAAATGAAAAAAAGGGAAAGGGGGAAAGAAGAAGAGAGAGAAAAAGGAAAAAGGGAATGTGAGATAGAAAGGGCGGAGAGAAAAAGAATGTGGAGAGAAAGAGAGAAAAGAGACTGAGGGGAAAGAAAGAGAAGAGAAGAGAGAAGAGAGTGAGAGAGAAGAGAAAAAAAAGTGAGAGAAAAAGAGAATGTGAAGGGGGCAGAGAAAAAAGAGATGGGGGAGAAGAAAAAACTGAGAGAATGAAGAGAATGGGGAGAGAAGGAGCTGAGAGAGAAAAAAGGAATGTGTGGGAGAGAGAGAGAAAGAAAAAAAACTGAGAGAAAAAAAGAGAATGGGAGAGAGAGAGAGAAAGGCGGGAAGGAGAAAGAGAATGTGCGAGGAGAGAGAGAGAGAGAAAGAGACGGGGGAAAAGAAGTGGGAGAGAGAGAAAGGATAAAAAAGAAAGGAAAGGAAAAAAAGAGACAGAAAAAAAAATACATAAAATTTCCCACCTATAAAAAAAGGGTATTCATACAACAGATTTTTTAAATACACTGTCAGTACCATTTTTTTCATTGACCATCGACACGACGGGTGATGAGGTCAGCCTCACGCAGGCCACCTTTACTTTTTATTTTCCGGCAAATTTAAAACCGGAAAAACTGAAACCAAAACTATTGGGAAAAACGGCCCCTCTCCTGAGTTTAAACCCTAAAATAGCAAAAAGTGTTCACTCCTACCTACTCCCTCTCAAAGTTAAATATCAGTTTTTACACCGACAACAAAAACTAAAACAGAAATAATAAATTTGGGAAGAAAACATAATAAACTAGACATCCATGTAAATCCTAAAAAAAACCCAAAGGGAAAAGAATTTAAAATTTGGGAAACATATTCACAGAAGGGGAAAAACTGGATAGAAAATAAGGCTGATCAAAAGAAAATGCAACTTCAGCTAGCCCCATTGTTAAGGCCCCCAAAAAATTTCCAACAAACAGATGATCAACAGCATTTTATACTTATTTTGTGTTCCCGAGCCAAACATGGACATTAAGCAAAGCGCATCAAAAAAATAACAAATGAAATGTTTCCCCCAAAAAAGTTACCAGCAACACAAAAAAAAGACAGAACCCCCAAATCGCATAAAAAAAGTTGGCACAAAACCGTGAATTACATAGATAAACAAAGAATGAAGTGGGGCCACTTAATAAGTCATCCCAAAAACCCCAGTATACAAGTCTTCCAGAACATCGGGGGAAAAAAGGCAGAAGAACGGAAAAAATGGTTGATGGGGGCAGAATCCGTGAAAGACAAAGATAATATCACGCCACCTGAACAGCGCAAGACAAAACAGAAACCACGACACTGGGCAAAAACCGGTAGCAGTGTGACGACAAAAGAAGAAGAAAAAGAACACATAAGTGTGCCCCCCTAGTACAGAGGTTGAGAATCGTTGATAAGTCAGTTTCTCTGTTTCTCTCTACGTATGAAAGGGAAGATAGTTCTTCTTCTTTGAGCGCTTAATATCGACCACTTGTTAAACCACTCTTTGTGATTTGTATATTATCGGAGTCTAAGAGCGATTGTACATTCTTTCTTTCTCGAATCCTGTATGCCACACAGCGTCAGGTAAGGAAGAGATTTCTAAAACGAGCCCTTGTATGCGCTTCGTAGATAGTCTCTTTCGTCGCCTCTGTTATCTCTGAGGTTCATCTTTTGCGTGGCCGGCCTTTTGCTTTATACCCATTGTATCGGAGCAGCATTACTCTTTGGGGTGCACTGTCTGATGGTAATCTGCTTACGTGGCCGAACCATTTAATTTGTTGTTTCTTGATGAAGTCTAGTACTGATGTTGTACCACTTTTTCCTGATGTCTTCATTTCTCAACCGGTCTCTTTTTATTACACCCAGCATTCTGCGTAGACACTTCATCTCTGTTGTGACTAGTTTTCTTCTATTGTTTGTTGTCAGCGTCAGGTTTGGCACTAGTAACATAATGTGGGGAGAAAGATTGTGTTGAACAATGCTCTTTTTGTGTACATTGTACATTGTGCCAATTATGCGCCTAATAGCCGTCCATCGCAAGCGATGATGACAACAATCTCAGACGTGTGCTGTTGCACCTCTCTGGTGTGTGCGGAGGTGACTGTAGAGTCCAATCCTAGAACATAATCCCCGACCACAGGTGGGGCATACATGATCAAGGTTAGACATGTGCGTGTTGTGTGCTCTGTCTTTTCGCGCTGCTCATTTTCTCTGTGACTCAACAATACGATGATTCTCAGCTATTCGGGTTCCTCTTTTGTTGTTACAGCGCCACATTTGGCGATCTTGCGCAGAGGATCTTGCGCCTACAATAGCCTAGCACATTATTACTAATCTTATTAATTATTATTATTAGTAGGTCGCGTATTACTAATCTGCGGCTCCTCGCCCCCCACCCATTGAGGACCCGGCAACCACGGGCAGGAAGATTAATTTTATTTATCAGTTGAGCTGTCCGGTATATCATCAATACGATCTGAGCCTAAAAGCGATTATACGTTGTGCCAGTTATGCGCCTAGCTAGCCACATCCGAATTTAGCGACGATTTTTATTTTCTAGAGTAGCTTCACTGACCTCTACCTCGGTCGCCTCTTACGACATGCCTTGTAATCGACCTACTCTATAAATATAATAGGTCGTATTGTGCAGGTCGCAGTATTACTAATCTCTGCCCCCTCCATTGAGGCCCTGACAACACGGGCAGGAAGATAGTTTAATATTATTCATCAGCTGAGCTGTCCGATATCTCATCAATATGCTATCGATTGGCGCCAAATCTGCTAATAGAAATATGATTGTCAAATCTGTGGATTTATCCCTACACCAATCAAAGCTAGCCACTAAACCATCAATCGTTTCTTCAATCCATCCAATCTTTATCCAATTCATTCATGAGTTTTATCCAGTTCTTCAATCAATTCGTCTGTCTATCGAATAATCATTCAATTCCATAAATACATTAATTCTTCAATTCAATCTTTATTCAATCCATCCTTATATCGTTCAATCCTATTTTCAATCCGTTTATTATTCTGTCCATTCATCTACTACCTTCTTCTTGACTTCATTCTTCATTCAATCCATTACATTCTATCTTCAATCAATATATCCTTCTATCCATCATCCTACTCACTATCCACTGATCCATTTTTCTTTCTATCCATCAACCTACTTATCATTGGGGGTCGTGATCATTTTTTTTAGTGAGGAGACATTTCCGGATAATCCATGGTTTTAGTTTTTATATTTTAATTTATAAAATAATAAATACACGTTATACATTATTTTTGGTGGGCCCAAATGGCACTAAAGACGAGCCGCCACCACAAATAGCAAACAGCCAAACATCATTCAATAGCTTCGAGTTTATTATAAAAATAGTAAATAAAACTTATGCAGCAAATCATGGACAATGAATAAACAATCCCAAAACGATCATTGGAAGCCACAGAGATTGTGGTTTTACAGAAGAATTTGAAATTACGGACAGCGAAGAATACAAATGATGGTTTTAAATCGACCTGCTCACAAGAAACATTATGAAAGAATAAGAATCAGACAATCAAGGTTCTTCGGGCTATAATGCGAGAAGGTTTAGAACATTTGGTGACAACAGGTACAATTCAGGGAAGGAAGATCTGGAAGACAGAGAAGATGTTGGTGACCTGCCCCCATGCTCGACACAAGATCAACGTCAGAACTGATTACATGACCAAGCTGAAGGTTGGGTGAGATATGATCCCCTACGCCAGCAGGCATGGCACTTGATTGATTGAAATAAAAACTAAAGTTCTTGAATGGATTGATTGAATCATACAGCTCACTAAAGCTACTGGTACTGTGATCTGATGACTGGAAAGCGATGAAGAATTGAATCATAAGCTCACTAAAGCTACTGGTACGTGATCTGATGACTGGCAGAATAACGACGAAGAGAAACTTTTAACATTTTTAAAATAAACTCATCCATCAACCAAATTTTTC